>JASANC010002587.1:0-27879 GCA_030248135.1 Theristus sp. LFF4_11 | reverse complement strand
GTATTGAATCTAAGCCAACAATTCATTGTTCTAAAATTAGGCTGCACAACGCAATGTTTTTTCTGAAATATAACACTCCAAGAATTTTTTGCAAAAAAACCGTTTTCAGACATTTTACGACTCATTTGTGGGTGTGAATGGGATTGCGACGCCTTTTTCACCGAACTAAACAGTTTTCTTAACTTTATATCCTGCTTGTCTCTGTGTGCATGCATGATGAAACCCGAAACAAAAATGCTGGAGCGGGATTGAAAAACAGAATGCGCCTTTCTCTCCTCAAACTAAATGGTTGCTTTCTCAAATCGACTTAACCTGACAGCGTTTGAACGAACACTAACTGCATGCACGAGAGAGGACAAGCAGGAGTTGAAAGGGTGAGCTGACCAAAAAGTCGCACAGAGTCTTCAGTAATCACACCCTATACTTATTCGTTTTTTGCTCTTCACCAATCCTACCAATGCAAAATATACATTTTTCAAGTACAGTCGATCTTAAACTATAGGTAATCAGCTGATTGGTCGGTGACCACGTGCTGCATGCCGTCGGTGCAGGACAGACTCCCCCCTCACAGCAACGCCTACACAGACAGCGAGTGTGGTGTGCACCAAGCAGTCAGCT
The DNA here is from genome assembly GCA_030248135.1 of Theristus sp. LFF4_11. Classification (NCBI taxonomy): domain Eukaryota; kingdom Metazoa; phylum Nematoda; class Chromadorea; order Monhysterida; family Xyalidae; genus Theristus; species Theristus sp. LFF4_11. The sequence continues at coordinate 27,261 of JASANC010002587.1, read as the reverse complement.
GATTGCCTATAGTTCCGAGTTCGTCTGTATACGCAACATCAATGCATACGTGAACGCAAGTCCACCTGTTTTGCGTTGCACTCGCTGCGCAGGCATTCACGTGCAGTCGCTGGTGCAAATGGCCTGCGACAGTCGTCTGCTGGACGCCGAGTCTCGCAAGCGCGCATTCCAGACGATCGCGGCGAACATCGAGGAGTCGCTGCACATCAAGCACCAGACGGGCACGAACAAACTGAAACTGTTGAATCTGTTCATCTGCACGCGCAACACCGGCTCTGCCGTCACCTGTCTGTATATATCGTGCAAACTGTTGTACACGATCAACATCGTCGGTCAGATACTGCTGCTCAACACGTTCCTCGGCAACAAGTCCAACTGGTATGGCGTGCAAGTCATGAACGACCTGATGGCCGGCCGCGAGTGGGAGGAGTCGGGGAACTTTCCGCGCGTGACGCTGTGCGATTTCGAAGTCAAGGTCGGTTATATCACCAAGTGGGACCAATTGACAATTGGACAAAACTTCTTTTACGCTTTTTGCTTTTTTAAAGTTTAAAAACGATCACAGAGCATTCATACTGAAACTGTGTGGTGCTCTGTTTTAATAAATCCGAAAGATTGTATGTACTACAACAGTTTGTGGAACTGGAGAAAGGATAGTCAACTACGATCGGGTTATTTTGAAAAATGCCTTTTTGGACTTGTTTTTTACATTGTGTCCCACTGATCCGTGGATTCACGGAAATCCATAAACGACGCAGCGGTTAAGCAAATGGAAATAGTTTAGAATTTTTTGACTTCGCGCCATGAGACACCCCGCCTCCTTTTAGAGGCGAAATTATGAATGAAGTATAGGCTTTATATGCAAGACTTTACGGTCAGTCAGTGCATTCGGATGACAAAAGGCAGAGTCGACTGAAAAAAAACCATTCAATCGTGTCTCTGTTATTGGTCTTGTTCGCACAGGTGCTCGGCAACGTTCACAGGCACACGGTGCAATGCGTTCTAATGATCAACATGTTCAACGAGAAGATATTTCTGTTCCTATGGTTCTGGTACTTTCTGCTCGGCTTCTCGACGTTCGCGAGTCTACTCTACTGGGTCGGCATCTCGTTGAGTCCCGGCCGCCAGTTGAACTTTGTCGGCAAGTATCTGGTCGGCATCGAGGGCTACAAGATGGTCGACTCGCAGTCGCTGCGGCGGTTCGTCTTCAACTTCCTCCGGCAGGACGGCGTCTTCGTGCTGCGCATGGTCGCGACGCACGCCGGCGAGCTGCCGTGCTACGAGCTCGCAAAGCAACTCTGGAACAACTTCTGCGACAATAAAGAGGGTAAATTCTGAGCGGCGCCCGACACACACGCACGTTATTAGCTCACTGCCCAGTGAATTCGAATGTTATATGGTGTTGATTCAATTGCGGTCATTGTATGCCATATACCGCCAAAGCACCACATTTGCTATTCCGTACAGGCCGATCGTGAAATAGCGCGTATTATCGAGCGACAACGTCGTGTACAGAAACGAAAACGAAATTTCGAATATGTTTTCCGTCATTTGTACTGATTTTCGTATGTTTTAAAATTCGTCGTTGCGGTTTTTCAATGAAGACGCATTTCGTGTTGAACATGCGATACTAAGTTCCCATTCTATTTTTTCGTTCAGTGCTGCTTGAAGGCTGTTTCACTTCTATGAAACAAACAGTCGCTCGCACATATGAAGCACGTTTCAGTTTAACAAAAACAGAAACTCTCGTTCTTACTTTCGTTAATCTGTGGCGGCTTTTCTTAGTTTTTGAACGGCTCGGTTTTTTTACAAACAACTTACAAAAAACGCTATCGATTTTGTTGATTTTTTATGCACACAGCGCTTTTCCAAGCAGCCACCAAAAACTGATTTTTACTCATTTCAGCTTCATATATCTGAGAGAAATGAACAGCGCTTTTTGATTGTATGTATATACGTAGATTACTCCAAAAAAATCTAGCAATTTTATTTGCGCTTATTCACACGAACGCTTGTCACGGAAGAAATGGTATCGTATTTTCGTGTGTATTTTCCTGTGCGTGCAAACAAAATTTGACAGTTGGTGAAAAATGAACACAGCGGTGTACCACGCTTTCCGCTGGTGGTGGTAAGCCTCAGTGACGATCTTTATCAAGCGTCCTATATACCATGCCGTGCAATTCAATTTTTTTACCACTGTCGTTTCTTGCCCCGATTATGTCTTGTTCACAAAAGTTGCACAGGAAAATGCACATAAAAATGTCAATCCATTTGTTCCTTGATTATTACAGCAGCACGGATGATTTTCAAATCGGCAAAATCAATTTGTTTTCCTATCACCGAAAATATGCAAGGAGCTTGTACGTACCGTGGTGGTGCACTTTATCAATATCAGTTATTCTTATATTCAACACACAAAGCAGATGAAGCTTTGTAAAATCAATTTCAGTTATGTTTTGGTTGGTTTTCACAGTATCGAAAAACTTTCATTTGCTGTGGGTATGAACGCTTTAATACGGACTGAACAAAGCAAGAGGCAATTGAACGCTGGTCTTGCTTCAATTCTTAACGACTCGCTTCTTTTTTCAGGCAACTAAACAGAATGCAGGCCAATCTTCCAACTGAAACCGTCCATTTGGGCACACACCCGCGCACCCGCACACGAATTACTTGGTGTTTCGACAAAAAACGCTGCCATTTTTTGTATCCTGCCTATTTATATTTACTACAAACTGTTTAAAAACTATTATTTAGCACAACAATTATACTTTTTTCTTCCTACCTTTTTTGTTTTTTAAAAATACTGACCGCATAGAATTCAGTAGTAGCTTAGCCAGTAGCATATATAATTTATTTTTTTGATTTGGTTATTTTGTTTCTACAATTTTGATTTTGCAAAAGTCACACGCTTTAAAAGTAATTGTGATATACTTTTTCGTCATCACATCTAGTCTTGTTTTGGAGGAATTTCACGCTTTGAGTAATATTGTTTTTACAGTCGGACAATTGTGTGTGATCGCGGTGTTGTTTCACTGAGTCAGAATTTATTTGTGCCACTTTTTTCCAAAAAAAAACACGACATTGATTTTCTTGCGTTCGCTGTGCAGGCTTTTCCGGTTTCTTTTTCATTCTCGCACGGGCACGACAAGCCTACAAGCAGATTTCTGTTTAGATAACATGTAAGATATAATCCTTTAATAATGATTTTTCTTTACATATAAATCTTTCTATGAGATTCTCGTGCACGGAGTTTTACAAGTACAGTATCTGCTGTTTTTATTCATTTCAAACGCACTACATACTTGTAGATTATACAGGGTCTGTGCCCAATGACGTCATATGTTTCTAATAATCTAATAAAGACCTATAATCTACCGTATCTACCGTAGTCAGCGAAAAGTGAACAAAAACGTGATACTGTGTACAGTATATTGGTCTACGTGAGTCCTTCACATTGCCACAATATTGCCCGGTATTTCAGATATTAATTCAAATTTTCTTGGTTATTCTAGTGAAATATTGCAAGAGTTCGTGTTTAGTGTGAAGAAAACTATTTTTCAGTTCATCTGCTGTGTAAAAAAGAAATGCAGGACTATTAATAATAGTACTATTACAAATTTCAAAGCTGATTAAAAAACTACAGTTTTTTAACAACAAATTTGGGCAACTTGCACAGGCGAAACTCAATGTGCAGCACTAAATCAATTGGCCAAACACTTCGCTTTTTCATTTAATTTATTTCACTGAGTATCTTTTGAAATGTTCAAATACCTTTGTGTTTTTTTAATGAATTGGCTTTTCTTGTGTTCAAAAAGAATTCACATCAAACGACAGAACGTTTTTTTTACAATCAACAAATATGGAGCTTCTCTGGCTTCCAAATACACGGGGCATCGTTTTTTGATTCCGTCAACCTGAAATAATTTTACCATTGTACTTCAAAAATTTCATGAACATTGCGCGTTTCACTAATTTTATAACAAGACAACGCAAAAAAGTCACATAAAACAGTGCTGTGACACGGTTCAATGCTTTTCTTTATTATTCACTCGATTTATATAGGTTCCGATTAAACAGCTAAAAACTGCCATTTAGCGTTCTTCTGATTTTAAAAACATCTGAATAAGTTATCTTGATATTTACTTATTAGTTTTGTAAAGTTTTCTCACGATGATGAGATTTTTCAATATCGAAGTTGCATTGTTTTTCTATACGTACGTACAATATGTGTATGCAACTTTATGCAACCAAAACTCATGCGCAGTAAAACGGTATAAAATGTAGTTTTTCAACGAAGCTAAGATTTGTCAGAAAATTGTTCTTCAATTGTGTTCTGTACTTGTGCGCTTATAACGTAAATTTTCGTGTGGATATATTCAAGTCTTTGGAATCGTCTAAACCGATATATTTCATTTGAGTGTCTGGTAGAAAAGTCGGTGCCGTGCAATTCGTTCAACATACGCTTTTTGTAAAGCAAGTTTGCTAAAACATGTCACTTTTTGCCAAATATACACTGTAGAGCGTGGGAAAATTTGAGATCTATATGTCTTGCAACTTAAGATCCCTTTTTTCTTTACTCTTGCCAAAAAAGTGACAGTACACAACACGCAAACACGCACACAGGCACACGACAGGTGTGTGTTTGTGACATCGTGTGCAACCGTGTGTGAAAGGAAATGCACGAGACTTTTCAGACAAGTACACTAGCACCGGTGTCTACAATGACGTCACTCAAACCCATAGGTTTTGATATAAAAACTTTTGCCAACTTTTTTGTTCGTTGTTTTCTTGAAGCAAACAACTACATTGTAGACCTACAATGTTCACCAACGCAAGTCCACACTGCTGTATTGTGATAATTCGAGTTTACTGTGACTCCGGTTTTCTTTTTCTGCGAGCAGCGGGATAACTGTTCTTAGTTTTCAATTGAATTTCGTTTCTGGTTCATTCTACTAAAACTGAATTTCAACGTTCAAACTTTTTAACTTAGTTGAAAACTTAGAAGACTATTCCGTTGTTTGTCTTTTCTGTTTCATTGGTTTTAAACACCTGAATTATGCTGAATGAAAACAGATTCTGATTTGTTGTTTTTCTTTTTCACTATGATTATGATATACTATTGTTTGTTATACTACCGTATTATACACTATTATTCTTGTATGCTCGTCATGATTTTTGACTATTGATTTTTGTTTTTTGTTTTTTTTTTAATATTTTACCATCGGATCTCAGAGAGACAACTCCAGATGATAAAGCGCTGCTTTCGACCAATGAATAAAAATATAGAAAGACACGATTGCAATCTTTCAACGCTGTTATAAATGTCATAGCAATTGACGCTTGCCGACCGTTGCAATAAAACATGACGCCGCTTTTGAGAAACAAATGGACGCCAAAAAAATGTAGCAGAATTTTTCCGTCAGATACAGTTAGTAATTGATGAAACAATTGATTGAAAGAAAATCTTGAACCAAACAACGAGGAGGATACACGAACACCGCGCGCACTTTTATGCGCTCAAACACCAATTTGAAAATAGTAGCTGCGCAACTAAAAACACGTGTAAGAAAAAGTGGCGTGCTAGTAATAAAGTCGTATGTCAAAAGTGCGCCAATTCAAAAATGATGTTGCATTCAAAATTCTTGTCACAAGGAAAACAACTTTGTTATGCCTTCGGATGTTCCGCTAATAACTTTATGTCGACTTTCTTCGTGCACACAATTGAATAATTTTTTAAATGCACACCTGGTGATACAATTGAATTTCCAATTACATTTGTATATCAGTGAAAAGCAAAAGTTCGGGCACTGCTTATATCAGCTCATAAAAGCAAGTCCCACTGTCTGTGGCTCTTGTGGCAAATAAACAATAAAAACAACATTGACAAAAAACGTTGATAAAAGGTGTGTTTTTTTTGAACTGCCTACGTGTTTTGAAGAAACTGACAATTCTCTCGTCAAAACTTCTTGTGTGTTGCTTTGTTGAAACAAGCTGTTATTGAATCAAGTATGCCGCACAATGACCCGTTTTCATGGCCTGAAACCATTGAACCATCGGAGGTGTTCAAGCCCATTTGGAATCAATCGACGTTTTTCGGTCGTCTGCGGCATTTCGTGCATCTGACCGACCCGCGGTCGCTGTTTCGCTCACAGCAGACATTTCTGGACGCGAAACATTTGCTGATTCGTTACAGGTGGACAACCTACGTAGATTTCAAAGTCACATGAAAACCCATCGCTAAATTTGCTTTCTGTGTGATGAGTGAGGCCATTTCATACTAACGTATATTTGGTGGCGTACGTCAAAATCAAAGTCACGTCGTCTCCATGGACGGCAGTATGCATTAACACGAGATCTGAGCGTGGTAAGGCGACATGCCGTGTCTGTGTGGACGTTGGTATGCGAGAACAGAAGACCTGTCGTGAGCGTGACACATACGTCAGTCGTATGAACGGGCCTTAAAGGCGCGGTGCACGTTCATCCGTGTTAATTATTAGTCTGCGAAATGTTTGTCGTGTTCTTCCGATCCGATGCCACGTGCACAGCGCTTTGTAAAAAAAAATAGAAACACCCCACGAACACAACAGGTTTTCATGGACTATCGCTGATAATCGCAGACATCACGGGCCCAACGTGGACGGAGTCAGCCAACGTGACGTGCGTCGCGCGCACTGTCTGTGTCAGGCCGCGTTTCACCCGGACAACGGCGAATACCAGCATCCGGTGGGGCGCATGGGCTCGCAGGTTGCCGGCGGCACGGCGGTCGTCGCCGGCATGCTGCTCTTCTACAAGTGCGCTAGCGCGTGTTTTTTTTTCATCACACGAAAAAGATGTTTTTGCCAATACGATTTTGCAAGAACTAAAGTTGCCACATTGCACGATGAAGGCGTCGACGTTTGATTTGACTTCACGTTTTCACTTGTTCGGTCCACCGTGGCCGTTGAAAGGGAAACTCGCTTGCAAATGAACCGCGCCGACACCGCTATCACTTTGGATGTTCACCACGCTAAAAAGTATCGGGAACATCGTGTACCGTGTTACATGTCTGCCTGATTGTTCTGTCGCGGAATTAAAAATGACCCAAAACGCCGAGTTGCCATTTTCATTTCCGGTACACCACGCGGGACAACCAGGTGGACAGGACATCGGACATTTGGTCGGATCTTTTGTCAGCGTGACTGTTCTATAAAGAGTCACCAAAAGAAAAAAGGACATTCCGTGACAGATTTAGGGATTTATGCCAGTTCAGCAATTCAGATCGACGCCGGCGGTTCTACTGTGGCAGTGGATCAATCAGACGTACGCTGCGGTTGTGCTGTACACAAATCGAAATGCAAACACGCCACTTAGCAGAAAGTGTGTGATGAAACGGCACGCGCTGGAAAAAATGTACTGTTAGAGCACACATTTTTTGGTTTTTCTGAAAAAAATTTTTTTAAAACAGTGACATCGCGCTGTCTTATGTGATGTCCACCACAGCAGCGGTCAGCACTGCGCTTGGATTGAAGAGCTTTTTGAAACGGGTGAGTGTGAAAATAAGCAGAGTAAAGACGTGGAGCCAATAGCAACAATAAATAGCGCAAAAACCGAAAACAACTCCAGTTCCAAAATCGCACCATTCACCGACTGGTGCCGTTTGCGGCGGTGATGGCGGCGAATGCAGTGAACACCCCGCTCATGAGACGCCGGTGCGCTCTTGTGTAACGATGAGAGTTTGCGAATCTTTGAATTGTCCTGGTGGATTCAGCTTAGCCACTGGAGGAAACTTTGAGCGACTCGTTTTGCTAAAGAATTTTGCTTTTCAAATCGAGTGTTCCCATTTCAAAATCCAATCTCGTTCTCCTTGCTGGGCACCTGGCAACGTTTCAGTTTCAGTCCGTGCTGTAAAAAATCGTGACCGGCCGGGTAGATTTTCCAGTCGGCCGGTCTCTTTCCCCCGCTGATCAACGTTTGGGTAGATTTGTATGCTGAGATTTGTTGCAGCATCGGCAGCTTTGCGTGCTGACGATTTGGTTGTAAAGTTTTTCGGGTTACAAAAACTTGATGAAAGTTCATATAGCAGATTGTTTCAGGGAGCTGATCAATGGAATCCCACTGACTCAAACACCCAATGGCGACGAGACAGTTGCAATTTCACGGGTAAACAGATTTGCTCCCATGTCAAGATGCACTCTGATTACTTGCGTTTATTACGTTTCAAAAAGGCGGATTGGCTGAAAACGTTTTCACGCAAAGTTTGCTTTGTAGCTGGCTGCATGCAAAGCGATGACGTTGATTTGGCTGAGTCGATTGGTGTTGAACATTCCGCCAATGGGTGAGCGGAGCAATTTGAATTATTATTAAGCTAGAATTCACGCTAAATAATAATGCCCGCAGTGGTGTCCGGTGTCCATGTCCGCCGCCGTGTGCTGTTCGGAAAATAAAATTAGCTGCATAAAAAACCAAGGGTGGCTTCGCTACTCACTGTGAATAGGCTGATTTTAATTCCGGGACACCGCGCGAGACAAAAAACCGGACCCCACTTCAGTCATTTTTTAGCGTGAAGCCTGTCCAGCAAAACTTTCAGAGCAAGAAACCGCTGTGAACAGAACCAGACAATAAAAATTGCAAAAACATCCTGTCCTTCTGCGTGTATTTCTTGCGTATCAAAACAGGCTTCATTCCGCCGATCGTCGAATCGCTGGAGAGACGACAAATTCGACCGAAACTGAAACAGCCGATGCTCGTGGGCGTGCAGATCGGACTGACTTTCATATTGTGAGACAATGATTATGGAGTTTGAGTGTTTTAACATTTTGCTTTTTTCAAGTATTCAAATGTATTTGGTTTACTATTTCTTTTTGAGTTTTGCTTCATTTCGACCACTTTTCATTTGTTGTTTTCAGGATCGGTATTTCGACCCCGGTTTCGTGCGCGGTATTTCCACAGCAGAGGTAAAAATAAACTATGGAAATCAAAACAAAACTGAAAAAAGGGACAACGAAGCGGTTCAACACATTGTTGTTAGCCAACGCGGTTTCCATTGCAAAACATCCTTTCGTCAGGAAATCCTTGAGTTTTCATATTGCTGTGGTGTTCAATTTCAGCACAATTTCTGCGAATACGCTACGTTTATTGGAGCCGCATGCATTCAAACGAAATGCTGATAATAATTGTGATCGGCTGTATTTCAATAAAGGGTTGTGATTTTTTCTGTGATATTGAATTGTTGGAGAGTTTTTTGCATTAAAATGCCTTTAAAATGCTTTTTTCAAAGTGTCGTAATGTTGTTTCTGGCGCTGTGTGAAAGTTATGCTCAAATAAAAAGAGCGTGTGCCATGCATGCACTATAGATGGTATACTATTGGCTGATTATTCATTAGTTGACGAATGAATAATGGGGTTTTTAAATTATTTGAATAATACTATTTTGAATAATGAGTAATGGGCCCATTATTCAAATAGTACTATTAATGACGAATGAATAATGCAAACAAAAAGATTGAACTTGTTTAAATCAAGTTGCACAAGTTGCAAAAATTTGTGTGTTCAGAACACACCTTGATTGACCGCACCAACCTCGCATTTTGTGATACCTCATGAGCATTGAAAAGTGACAAAAACATGTACACTGACAGGAAGATACTAAAATCTAATTGCAAATTTCCACAGATGGTGCACCAAAACAAACTTCTAAAATTAAAAATGACCTCACGGTTGGTTTGTTTTGTTTGTTTATGTTGTATCATGTTGTATCGGTCAAAATTGTATCATGTTTTTTCCGCATTTCAGCTATGGGCCACCAGAAATCTGCATGTTGCACTAATTGTTTTACACTTTATCCGCGAATTCGTAATAGCTGTGCAAAATTCAACACATTTTTCAAAATCCTGAGTGCATTTTAGTTTGGAAAAGTAAAAGAATCGTTCAATTTGGTCTTATATAACTCGAGATACAGCCATTTTTGTCCAGAAAATTGAAAAATCAACAAACACAAAAATGAAAGGAAATCATGCGAGGGGGTTGTTTTGTATGTGGCATACACACCACACATACGTATGTGAGCAATTATGCACCCCTCACGCGTAAGTCACAAGAGACAGTGTTATGTTTCTCTCTGTTGTTGTTGTGTTTGTCTGTGTGCACACACATGTTTTTACGACAAGCAGCGGTTAATGGCTATATCTTCCACACCGTTTATCCGTTTGAACTGAAATTTGGATATGTTATACCTGTATACCTAACAACTGTCGCCAATTAGTTTTATCCTGAACCGATTAGGAAAGCAGACGTTAGGGCCTTTAGTTATAATTAAACATTTTGTTTACTTTTATCAGTGTTGATTTGTTTAAAATTGTGATTTGCACTTGATCCTCTCCGCCATTGATGATTTGCACCTGATTCGATAACTAAAACATCAGTGTGTTAGGGAAAAATACAGGGTGGCAGGTAAAAGTCAATGAACAATCGTTCATTATTCATTAATCATTTACTATCGGCAAATTATTCATGTGAGTAATGAATAATTTGAAAAATTACGTGAATAATGCAATTTGAATAATATATTACTCATTCGTCATTCATTATTCAAATTCAGTGTTTGACGAATGAATTATTCATACCATCTATAGCATGCACACACTTCCAAACAGCAGTTATGGTCGTGGTTGTTGCACTTTCTCGACAAAACTGTTTTCGCGTGTCGCGTTATTATTTGACTTGTCATTGCTGTTTTACCGTTTGTTATCAAATTTTGTTAGGTCTGTTTGGCTCAAAGCACTCTTCTCTTCACCATCTTGCTGCATAATTTTTTTGCAAAAAAAACACTTGCCAACACCATTTTACTGCAAATATGTTCTCTCAGTATCCCCTTATCACATCATACAATGTAGTTTGTCAATAAATTTTGAAATCACACGTGCACATCTTTTAACTGATTTCTGCGTTTCTTTTGCCGAATTAATTTCACAAATTCGAAATCTAAAAAAGTTTTAAATTTCAGGCTTAAAACCTAAGCATAAACCGAAAAAAATGTCTGACCAATACGAACCGCCACCATCGCATCAATTTGGCGGATTCCCCTCTAAAACTCATTTAGCCTCGCTACCACATGGCGGTTACCACGGCGAGGAGGAGTCAATTCACGGCTGTTGCAAACAATGTGGTGCACTGATGAATGTTGGTTGATTTTTGTGAAAAGGAAAGATAAACTCATCAGAACCTTGATTTATGTGAACCAAAAGCTGTGTGCTTTCCACGTTTTCCAGTGTTCGAGACGCTGCGACTTGCTGCCACCGTCGCGTCAACTCAGTCGGAGTAAAAGTCCGGCAGCGAGCCACCGCCATTCGCCGATTCATGTTAGCTTTTTGTTTAAATTTGTTGAAAAAACACACAATTGCAAATGGATTTTGATCGCGTGACCTGCCTGTGTGTGGCCATCTCAACCCGCTCATGCATCTGCCATCTATGTCTGAAACGTTGCTACTAATTTTGCTAATGCCGCTGTTTTGACTGTTACACGTGTTATAAAATAACACATTATTTGCAACAAACAGTTGCTAGTATCTAGATACATTATGTTCAGGTGTTGTTTGCGACAGTAAGCTCGTTTTAGTCGCAACTTCAGCAGCACCCTGTTTTCTCAGTGCTTTGTTCACCTTGTCAGCGTGATGCACCCCAGACACACCACCAGCATTTTGCAGCCTCCAAGGGGCCATCGTCTGCTGCAAAGGGCGACATCCACAGGCAGTGTGCCGATCGTTCAAATCGAAAACAAACTCCAAGCGGAACTTGGTGGACGCACGTTGGTGCACAGCGGATCAAGCACAGCAGGTATGCGAACGGAAACGTACCGCTTGCGGTTGTTATTTGTTTTTTTTTCAAAAGCTTTGACAGTTTGGATGAGAGAAAAAAAGTGTTATTTGTATTGAGTAAAAAAATCAACTGTTGAGAAACATGAGAAACTTTATTTATCAGGAGGATTTCGTTTCGTTGAGCAGACGAGCAAAACAGACGAGGAATTGCTGGAACAGTACAGGGCGGTCAGCGACACGTTGAAGGTGTCGCACGAACGCAGATACGTTGGGCTGTTTACGAGAAATGAGGTAAAAAATGGGCAGCAGTGAAGTGAATGAATGGTCTCATTTATTTTGTAACAAACTTTGAAGATACAAGATTAAGTTCTAATCTAATGACCGTGCACTGGATTTTGCCCAAAAAACAACAAAACACGCGTTATCGTAGGTCTGCGTGCGCTTGTTTGCAACTGTGCAACTGGTGTTCTAACAGGAGTGCACGTCTTCAGATTAGAACTTTAAGAAAAAAAAAGCCACGGCCTCAATTGACGCAGCTGAGCAGCAAACTGGCGCAATTGGTGCCCGAGAGCACGAGTGACTTTGTGCTGTACCATTTGCTGCCGGAGTCCGATGGAAGCCGCCAACGGCAGCCGGTGCACACGTCGCTCATGGTCGCATGGCGTGATTCGCAACGCGAAATCCATCATTATCCAGTTTGCGCCACGTTTTCGCGCAACTCTGAATCGGATTTCCAGCGACAACCCCGTTACTCAGTCGAACCAAGCATTGGCGGAAAATCGCCGCTGACATTTCCGTAATTTGTATTTTTAATTCTTGAATTTTACCCTCATTTCGCTCGAATTCTTGCTAAAACACCCAAATGCATAAAACGTTTTTTTATAACTTATTGTTCTTTCATGGAAATCAAATTTGTTTTCGTCATGGAATCGTGTGTTTCTTTCAGAAGCGTCTCAGCGCTTGTGCACCATTACGCCGTCTACCAGTATGCGAAGGAAAACGGTCGTTTGGACGCATTCAATGCGGATGTCATGCGCGCCGTGGAGCATTATGTCATCTCTGATAGAAAATCCAAATAATATGTTTCACAGTGTTCCAGTTTTATGCTTAATAGTGATACAATCAGCAACTTTATGCGGCAATTTTATGCTCGCATTAAATGTTCAAATCGTTTCAGTAAAATCGTTTCACAATGTATCATTTCATCTGCGTCAAGTCGAATTACGTGTATGCTTTTTAGTATGTGTAGTACGCCGACAAACCGAAATAAAGTTCTCCGCCACCCGTTTGTTTCATGACTGATAACGGCTGAAACTACTACGGAACACTGAGAAATCATTTGGATACGAGAAACACGACCTGGTTTTCTATCCACATGCTGCAAAACGGTAGGTCCAACCCCAAATCGACGTCGGACGGTAATTTTGATAAAAGTTTTTGCAAATTTTAGAAACTAAAATGGCTCTATTTAGTTCTGAAAGTGCAAAATTCGAACTCAGCTCGTCAGCGCGGCTCGAATGCACATATTTTTGTCGGCCATGAAATTTCCTCCTGCATTTTATTTGAAAAATTAAAAATTAATTTAATTAATTAAAAAATTAAAAAATCGGGATTTTTATTTCACCAATTTATTTTTTTTTATTTTATTTGTTTGCGCGCTATTTATTTATTTATTCATCAATAATCTTGTGTTCCTTTAGTTTTTTTGTGACATAATTGTGTTTGTTTTGGCTTTGCCTACATTACTAAACCAAAGCCAAGTTTACAGTCTGTTTTGTTGTTTTAGTTCGGTTTCAGTGAAGTCGTTGTATGTTCCTAATCCTAAGCCTAATCCCAATCCTAATGAAGTCGTTGTAGGTTCCTAATCCTAAACCTAATCCTGAGCGAAGCCTTTTTAACAAAGTTTGCCTGGATTGTTAGCTTTGATTGAATTTGTTGAAGGGGTGAAACATCGGGATCAGGGATCAGCTCCAGCTCCGGTTTAGCTTTGTAGTTTTACGTTTGTTTTGCATAATAATGGAAGTTTTGTGAATGTGTTGATGTGAACTGGCCGTGAGGCTTACAACAAATAAACTTGATTGATTGATTGATTTATTTTTTTTATTTTTATTTTAATTATACGCGCGCCGGTTCCGGAAACCCGAAGGTACCAAACTCCGGCGGAGACGGGCAATTACTGCCCCGAGCCCAATTTTACCCTCGGCTCAGGAGGGAATAGACCATCAGATGTTTGTTGGTCACTCTAATTTTCCACGAGTATGTCTTGTCCACAGCGAGGTTCGAACCGGGTACCTACAGAACTGTAGGCCGAAGTTCTACCGCTACGCCATGGACGCGACAGTTTTACTTTTTTAGAAATACAAGGAGACCACGCGAAAGAAAATGCGCAACTAAAACGAGCAAATTACGTTTGTGTTTGAGTTTCCTTTATTTCGTTTTGAGCTTTATTTCCCAAATAATACACGACGACCCGCAACGCAGCCCGACCGACGACGACAAGTAGACAAGCCGACTCGACGAAGAATTCTCGACTCGAGCTCAATCAAACAACCGCCAATTTCGTTTTCCTATACTCAACTATATTTATATATTGAATCTCGATTGTCGTCTCGTCAGCACATCATTTTATCATGTCGGGAATTTCATACGGCCGTTTGATGGAGGAAAGAAAACAGTGGCGAAAAGATCATCCCTTTGTGAGTTTTTGGACTTCCCTTTAATGTTTGTATTGTTCTCATTCTCCTTTTCGTTCTTGTTTTTTTTGTTCTTAAAAATTTCGATAAAATTATATATAAACGTTTATTTTATTTGAAATTAGCGAATTTTATAAGAGGTAGATAGAGCAAAAAATGGTGAATTTTGTTCTAAAACTGACCTGGAGATCAAAATTTTCGGTTTGCTGGCTGAAATTTTTTTAGATATATTAGCTGCATAGTTGTTCTAGGGGGGCCGGCCCCCCCCCCCCAAAAAAAAATTTTTCGAATCTATCTCTATCAGAGAAGTTTTTTCGGCTCAGCTAATATCTATCTGAAAAAATTTCGCAGCCAGCTGTCTGTCTGAAAATTTTTGTCTTCGAAGATATGAAATGAGTCAATTTTTGACCAAAATTGACCGTTTTTGCTCGAAATTCGTTAAAATTTTGCAAATTTTAGGCAAAATATGCGTTTATACTTGATTTTTAGCATATTTTAAGCATTATTTTGCTGTTTTTATAGCTTTTTAGCGTTTTAGCTATCTATCTATCTAATTTCAAAATTTTGACCGCCCCCCCCCCAAAGTCACATGGCCCCCCCCCCCCGCGGCCCCCCCCCAACCCCTCGGCTCTGGAACAACTATGATTAGCTGTGCCAAAAAAAACCTTTGTGTCAAAAAAACTGTTTTTTGTCATTTTCCAGGGTTTCATTGCGAAACCAACGAAGAACGAAGATGGAACACTGAATCTGTACGTGTGGGATTGTGCGATTCCTGGTCGACCTGGCACGATTTGGGAGGGTGGCCTGTACAGGCTGAAAATGCACTTCAAGGAAGACTTTCCGTCGACACCGCCGAAATGTTCGTTTTTTGAAAGGTTTTTTGTTTTTTTTCGAATCTAAGGGTCGTGTATGACAGGCCCGGTGCACTACTGTCTTCAGATTAGAACTTCATCTCTAAAAATGTACGCCAACTCAAAATTCCACACACAAGTTGGTTTCTGAATCTTCGTTCACGTACCCCGATATGAACCCTAGCTGAACGTGATCAGAACAACGCAGGCAACGCGAACAACAAAGAACAACAGATAATCATGCGGATGCGCGAGCGAGCGCCAGCGAGCGGACAGCGCATCACGCATAATGTGAGCCGTTATCCCCTCGCGCGCTTTTTTCAAATTTGCTCGCTGCGTCCAGCGAGCATAGTATAAGCCACAAACTTGGCACTGTGCACACGAAACGAACACCCAAAGTTGTGCTTGGAGCCGCGAAAAAATTTTTATCCGACTGCTTTTCATACGCTGTAGACACGAAAAACCTATTCTGAAAACAGTGTTACTTCTTTCCCTTTGTATTTTTTTTTCAGCTATGTAATCAACATGTGTTCGCCCTTTAAATTTTTGCCTGCGACACTTTCACAGTCGAACAAAAATGTCCCCTGGGGTAATTCCATACGGAGATTTTGAAAATCGGGTTAATTTTTTACCCAGACCCTGTTTTTGGGTAAAAAATTGGGCATTTTTAATTGTTTGGAGGGTTTTCACCTGGTTTTAAGTGTTCGCCCTTTCAATTTTTAGCTGGGACGCTTTCACAGTTGAACAAAAATGTTTCCTGGGGTAATTTCATACGTATTTTCTGAAAATTTAGTTTATTTTTCCCCCGGGCACTTTTTTGAGTTAAAATTGTGCATTTTTGAAAGTTCGTAGCATTTTGACTGAGTATCAGTTTTCACTCTTACAAATTTTGTCTGAGCTACCAAAAAAATAGGAAAAAGGTCTAGTTCGTAGTAATTCAATGCGCTGATCACGGATTTTGGGTTAGTTTTCTTACGTGAGCAACGCTAGATGCTGAATCGTGACGATTTCCGGCGAATCGGCCGTGGAAATCGGCGAAATCGGTCCAGAAATGAAAAACAAGAAAACTATGTTTTCCAGTGTAATTCAATGCGCTGATCACGGATTTTTGGTTAGTTTTTTTATGTGAGTAACTATAGATACCGAATCGTGACGATTTCGGGCGAATCGGCCGTCGAAATTGGCGAAATCGGTCCAGAAACGAAAAACAAGAAAAGGGTGTTTTCCAGAGTAATTCAATGCGCTGATCACGGATTTTGGGTTAGTTTTCTTACGTGAGCAACTCTAGATACTGAATCGTGACGATTTCGGGCGAATCGGCCGTGGAAATCGGCGAAATCGGTCCAGAAACGAAAAACAAGAAAAGAGTGTTTTCCATGGTAATTCAATGCGCTGATCACGGATTTTGGATTAGTTTTCTTATGTGAACAACTCTAGATACTGAATCGTGACGATTTCGGGCGAATCGGTCGTGGAAATTGGCGAAATCGGTCCGGAAACGAAAAACGAGAAAAAGATGTTTTCCAGGGTAATTCAATGCGGTGATCACGGATTTTGGTTAGTTTTCTTACGTGAGCTACTCTAGATGCTGAACCGTGACGATTTCGGGCGAATCGGTCGTGGAAATTGGCGAAATCGGTCCAGAAACGAAAAATAAGAAAAGGGTGCTTTCCAGGGTAATTCAATGCGCTGATCACGGATTTTGTGTTAGTTTTTTTAAGTGAGCAACTCTAGTTACCGAATCGTGACGATTTCGGGCGAATCGGCCGTGGACTTCAGCGAAATTGGTCCAGAAATAAAAAAAAAGGAAACGGCGTTTTCCATGGTAATTCAATGCACTGATCACGGATTTTGGGTTAGTTTTTTATGTGAGCAACTCTAAATACCGAATCGTGACGATTTCGGGCGAATCGGCCGTGGAAATTGGCGAAATCGGTCCAGAAATGAAAAACAAAAAACGGTGTTTTCCATGGTAATTAAATATACTGATCACGGATTTTGTGTTAGTTTTTTCATGTGAGCAACTCTAGATACCGAATCGTGACGATTTCGGGCGAATCGGCCGTGGAATTTAGTGAAACCGGTCCAGAAATGAAAAACAAGAAATCGGTGTTTTCCATGGTAATTCATTGCGCCGATCACGGCTTTTGGGTCAGTTTTCTTATGTGAGCAATTCTAGGTACTGAATCGTGACGATTTTGGGCGAATCGGTCGTAAAAATAGCATAGACGAAATTGGCCTAAAAACGAAAAATGAAAAACCTGAGTTGTCCGGGGTTTAGAAGAATGTGTGACCAACGTATTGTGATTTTAGTCCGACCTTTGGGGCTTATGTAAAAGTCAGAATATTATCTAAAAATGCGGGAGACGCATATAAAAGGAGGAATATGGCCTTGTGTAAGCAGTGAAAGACTTGGCTCGACAACGCTTTTCAAGTCTCTGATGTGGTACACACGGATACAAGTACATAAGAGTCATATTTTTGCGCCGTTTATTTTTTATTTCGGTTGCAAGTGGCAACCCTCGTACATTGTAGACAAATGAAACTTTCACATATATTTTTCTAGCATTTAGCCACCTCTAAAACCACTAAAATAACGATCAGACTTTAAATCGCTGACACTGGTTTGCACAAAGTGTATCGCAGAGGCATTGGGAACGCAAGGTCTCCTTCTGTGGCAATGACTCACCGGTTTATCCTGTCAAAAGAGTTTGGTAAAAAGGGTGAAAATCAACGGAAGACAACACTTTTTGCACTGGTGCTGCTGTATGCACAGCGGTGCGTACGTCAGCAACAATGATAAAGCTACATGCAGCAATGTTTTGCAATCTCTGATGTTTCTGTTTTTTGCACAGAATTTAGAGTATAGCTGATTAAACATGGCAGTTTTTTCAGGGTGCAAGGAGCGCGCGAATTTTGAATGAAAGAAAAAGAAGTTCAGAAACCAAATTGTATGCCAAATTTGACGCGTTTTTTTAAACTAATGGATTATCCGTACTATTCTGTTCATTCTTTCTCCCTTGCACACATGATTGAAAATTATGTTGGCATTTTTGAAAAAGACAACTCCTAGTCAGCGACTAATCCCGCCTTGATGGACTGCCTCATTTATTCGGCCATGCTGTACAGAATTTCGCACATGATGTGATTTTAGACTAAACTGAAGAGGACAATTGAAAAATATCTAGATAACTTCAAAGTTTTTACGCTTTTCAGCAAGCTTTTAAACAACAAACGCGGCGCAAAAATATGACTCTTATGTACTTGTATCCGTGTGTACCACATCAGAGACTTGAAAAGCGTTGTCGAGCCAAGTCTTTCACTGCTTACACAAGGCCATATTCCTCCTTTTATATGCGTCTCCCGCATTTTTAGATAATATAGTTTCTATGTCGAATCTCGACGATTTCTCGAGCACTACTTGAGTTCGGCTTGCCTACTCATGGTGTTTTACACTTCTCTGGTATTATGCCGTGCACTGCAGAATAAAACTGACTGACTGACTGACTTCGAATGAATCAACCACTTTTGTGTCATCAATCGTCAGTTTTTGCTTTGTGGTCTGCGGACCGTCCCCGGGTGTGCGGTCTGGCGAGTTGTTAAATTGAATGAGCCCCGGGTCGCGTGGACTTTGCTTACCGGGCGAAAAAAACAGTGTCCAACACTCGCGGTGTCAGTCAGTCCGCAGGTCACAAAGCAAAACCTGACGTACAACTTCATGTGTACGCATTTATGCGTGTCCACAATCCAACTCACCATAGTCAACTAAATTTCATAATGTTCTCTGCATTTCGGTCTGGCCATCATCAGATGCAGAAGAGCGGTGGCCTCATCAGTCATGTTATGTGCCATTGTGCCCCTTTCAAAACGAACAAAATAATATTTTCACGTTTCGTTGCAGGCAAATTCGAGCCACCACTGTTCCACCCGAACGTGTATCCATCCGGCACCGTGTGTCTCTCATTGTTGGACGAAAACAAAGACTGGAAACCATCGCTGACCGTGAAACAGGTTTGGCACATTTTAGCCAACTGAATTTTTTCCGATGAAGCGATCACCTTTTCCATATGACCGGATCGGAACTGTGTCCAATTTGCAAATGGCTGAAAGCCTAGCTCTACAAACACGAGCTTTTTTCATTTTAGCCGATGTTTCTTTCTGCTTTTTTGTCTAGCTTTTGCTCGGCATCCAAGATTTACTGGAACACCCGAATTCAGAGGACCCAGCACAGGCGGAAGGCTACCAAATCTTCATGTGAGTTTGTTTTCGTTTTGTGGCTCGTGTATGATAACGGACGTTGCTAAAGTCCAGATCTGGAAGACAATGCACGATAACGTGGCACAGTCTCACAAACAATTGCTATCAATTGGTAGAGTGAAGTCAACTTTGTTTCCATTTTATACTTTATTTTTATGAGACACATGCGTAAACCTACTTGGTGCAGTTAGTTCTGTGCCGTGGTAAAAAAATGGTATTAAAATTGCCTTAGTGACCCGGCCTATTTACGAGACATAGATTACTTTACCAACTGTTTTCCCATCATTGCGCGCATTGAGTTTTGGAACCAAAATAAAAGATAACAAGTTCGTTTTAGCGGCAAAAACTTATCGGTTAGTCTTAGACGAAGAGGCTAAAAAACAATGAAACCTGGTAATCCGCTAAACCAAAAAGCAAAGTATTCCAGCCAAAATCGTCCCGAATACGACCGAAGGGTGAAACAGCAGGCGCGACAGTTTGCAGCTGCCAACGTTCAAGCGATCATGGCTGATTCGTGAACAAACACAACACACATTCGTGCTGTTCAATGTCGTTTGCTTTGTTTTTTGTTTTGTTGTGATCTTGCGAAGCGAATTTCACGTCTGGATTCGGGCCTTTTTTGCAGTCGGTCGTCGTCTCTCAGTCAGCATTTGTGAAGTTGATTAAAAAGTGAGTTTTTCTGTTTCCAAGTTGTCACGCAATCAGGAAACAAAAAAAAAATCGCGCCCTTTCAATAAGCCGAGAACCCCCTTTTGTCGTAGACTGTTCCACAGTGAACTGAAAACAGCTGGGAAATTTGCTTCAATCGAACATTTTCAACTCGCTCCACAGATCTCGTCATTTTTTTGCCTGTCGTGTCGTCCTGACATTGTGGTGGCAACTGAGTGGCTGATGGTCACGTGATGCATGCATTCTGAGGGGGTGGAGTTTGTACCCAGCCAGCACACAATGCTTGCAGGCAGCATCACGTGGTCGCCAACCAATCAGCCGATACTACAAATTAGCCAGGGCGACTATGAATCGAGATGTTGTGCAGTTGTTCAGCGAGTTGCGACATTTTGTACTCGGTGTTCTTTTGGTCAGCACATTGATGAGGTTCTCGTATTTGGGGTTTCTTTTTATGTAATGGCTGTTTGTATGAAGCTGTCAGGCTTGAACCGACGTACTTAGACGGCAACACCATCACGTACACTCGTGTGGTAAACGCACCATAGCGGCTGTTCTGAAACGTGGTAGACCGTATTCCCTGAGACCCGGTGTACCGCTGAATGAACGTCATTTGCTGTCATAATGTCGATAGTTGGAATGGCACGAAAATGCTTTTGTTAAAACTGGTTTTATTATTGTTTTTAGACAACATCGTGAGAAATCAGACATGAAGCGGCAAACATTTTTGACTTAAGCGGCACTCTGTATCTACGCAGCCACTATTCCTGGATGCAGATAGTGTACAAGTTTCATATGAACAGGCCAGCAGACCGTTATTGTTCCACGTTTCATCTCGGTTTTGTGTTCAAAGTCCACAACGTCTTCTGAGATCAAAAATTGTAATTGTTGTTGATCTGTTTCATCGCCGGCTCATTGCTGAGCATGTGTGCATCACAATTTTGTCGTTCTGATAATCAGAATCTGATTGTCGTTTGATCTTGCGGGTACGAAACAGAAAAACTGCTAGTTTCGGCAGTTTCTGGCATTTCATTAAGTTCAAGTGCAGTCAATCAATACAGCAAAAACACAATTTCAAATGAGATTTGGCTTTTTATTTTGGCCTAAAAATAATAAATTTTGGCCTTTTAAATGCATAAAATGGCTACACACGGTTGGATTCGCAAGTGATAAAATAAACGGTTACTAATATTGAAACAACCAAGCAGAAAGAGAGGAGCAGCACATGATTTTTGTGTTTTAAAAGACACAACCAAAAAATTTTAATAAAAGTTCAGGTCCATAGAGCACAGACGAGTACAACTATTGCAGATTTAGATCCAGTAACTTCTTTTAAACCGCACGCTTTTTCCATAAATGGGTTCCATCCAAACTCACAAAACCAAAGAAGAAAATCTGCAAACCAAACAGCACCCGACATCGATGACTCAAAGATAGTCAAAACTCAAAACCCAGTCAGCTGGCATTGAATTGGACAGGTTTCAAAATAAAATCAAAAACGTTGGCACAACTACATTATGAATCAACGAACAAAGAGCATGGACGCAATCAGTCATGGACACAAATACAAAAAACAAACACTTTCAATTGATAAAACTAGACGCAAAGCCCGAAGACTGTTAGTGACGTGGCTGTTGATGGTGCTGCTGATGCAACCGTTGATCTTGCAGCAGCTGATGCCGAAGTTGTTGCAGATATTCTTGATCGTGACGCTGATACTGCTGCAGGAGAAGATGAATTTGTTGCACCTGTTGTAGTGGATCAGGACGCTGTTGATGTTGATAATGTTGTTGTTGTTGTGGTTGCTGTTGTTGTCGGTAGTCCTGATACTGATGTTGTGGTTGTTGTTGCTGTGGTTGTTGTTGCGGCTGATGCTGATGTCGACGATGATGTGCTTGATGTTGCTGTTGTTGTTGTTGAAGGTATTCTTGATCGTGACGCTGATACTGCTGCAGGAGAAGATGAATTTGCTGCACCTGTTGTAGTGGATCAGGACGCTGTTGATGTTGATAATGTTGTTGTTGTGGTTGCTGTTGTTGTCGGTAGTCCTGATACTGATGTTGTGGTTGTTGTTGCGGCGGCTGCTGCTGATGTCGATGATGATGTGATTGATGTTGTTGCTGTTGTTGTTGTTGCGGCTGTGCTTGAGCATGACCGCGGCGCACATGAACGCCAGCAACTGAATCAACAAAGCAGCTCATGTGTAAGTACAGGGTGTTGCAAAAACTACAATGGGCAAAATGGCTCGTCGAATCTGCTTCGAAGTGTTGGTTTGAAATTTGGAACACTGCTTGAGAAATGTTTGTCATTGATTGTGTTAAACTATCACTTGAAAACTCTAATCAAAGACCTCTGGCTGCTGTTTATACCAAGAAACAAGCATTCATATGCATGAAATTCAACATATGTTCAACATAAAACATACACAGACCATTTGGCGGTCTGTCGTTGCGTCGGTCGACCAACTGGTTGACGTCGATTTTTTGCGCGACCTCGCGCACGTCGCCCGATTGCGCGGCGTTTTCGCGCAAAAAGCGTTCGCGCGCTTCACGACCGGCGCGCGTCGCCAGCTCGGCATGGACTTGATCGACGGACGTCCAAAGCGGGCAACCTTTGGTTCTGGCATCGACAAAAAACAGCAATTTAGAGGACAAACGATTGAAAAAACTTGCGATCTTATGCGCCATTCGTGGAGCTTGAAGCGCTTGCGTCACATCGCTTCACATTGACAAAAAAAAATAGGACAGCTTCAATTCGCTTCAGTGCGCACCTTTCGCAACTTTTCGCTGGTAGGGTTCGATGCCAAGCAGAAGAACAAGAGCTTAAAACAACAAAATACGAAAATCGCAACCCAAACGCGTTCAGATCAGATTGCCAACAACCAAGTTGAAAAGTATCTTACCAGATACCCTGAGATACAAAAGGACAGAATCACTTTGGCTATTTTGAATTGCCGCAACAAGCATGAAAGGAATTTCCCTTCCATGTCTGCAAATGCATCGAGTAGCAGAGAAGCGACATAAAAGATAACAAACACTGCGGAGTTATAATGGTATTCACCAGCAGACCGGTCACCAAGCCAACAGTACACTTGCTAAACATCAGCCGCTCTTCTTCGGAAAATTAAAAACCGCTTTGTAACATGCAGTTCAAAATACGTAAAACGCAACAACGACTCTGTGCAACGCACGCTTGCTCACCCCGGTGGCGGCTTGTGGAAGTGATTGTAATCGTCGATTTTGCAACGACACACGTAGCAGAACTTGGTGCCGCACGCGCACGTCATCTTATTGCAGCCCTCTGTTTTCACGGTGCTGAGAAAATTGTGCAAATTGTGCTAACTGCTCATTCCGGTTTCCGATGCAAACAAAAATGATTCAGCTGATCACTACCAAAGCATTGACAAAAGCAACCGATCAAAGTATCGAAATATAATGCAGTGACTTGACATCACACCTCCTCCTAACCATTGTTGTTGTGAATAACCCATTCAGAACCCCCCACAGGATTTCAGTCAGCGAAATGAACCAGTCCAGGAACGCCATGGAAGTATGACATAAAAAAGCCCAACGAAAATACAGAAAAAAACACAAATAAGTCGCGAACTTTGCGGCGACATGTACAAACCGTTTGTGACAGTTCGGGCAAGTGCGAATCAACGCCTCGGCCATTTCATTCTCAATGTAAGTGCGCAAGCGTGTCTCCGCGTCGCGCTCCACTTCATTGCACCGCAACGGAATATGACTCGGCTGGCGGCATTCACTGGAAACACAACAAAAACTGCTGTTTGCGCGGAGTCACTTTGCTTTTGCTTGCCGATGTGCTTATTTTATCACATCTATTATCTTTTACTTTGGTCCCGAGACTCAATGCGCTCATAAACAGGTAAACAGTTTCATGCATTACGCGGAAATTCAAAAGTGGTAAAGTGATCCGAGTCCCTTAAACAGCGCCGATTCACTTAGGCTATTTTGAATTGCCACCAAAGATTGAAACTAGTTTCCTTTCGACGTCTGCACACTCACTGAGTCGCAGAGCCTGAAAAATTTGATAGTAGTCGTCTCCCATTTCACAACTGATTTCAATGGGCTTATTCGAGTTCGACGTTTAGTTGGGATTCCAAATTGCAAAACTTTTCTCCGTGGTAAACAACATACAACACGAAAATGCGCACAGACACCGCAAGACACTGACGCACCGGCAGGATTCCTTGAGGCAGTCGGGATTCTGACAGCGAAACAGTCGCTCCTCAGTGTTCTCAATGATCAGCGCGAAATCGCAGAACGGACACGACTCGATGTTGTCGACCGCCGCCTGACGCAGTTCATCCTAAGTTGAGAAAAAACACGTCGGGAAGAAAAAGAAAATCGGTGGTTTCGAAAACCGAGTAATTTTCATTGCTGCCTTTGCGGAGCGCTGTTGTTGCACTGCAGCCAATTTGGCGTTTCCGTCAAGCTGCACCTGCACTTTCGACTGCCAGAACAAAGGCTCGCAAGATTGCGCCAGGGTTAGAGAATAAACACTTTTCTTCACGAATGTTCCTCAGCGCAGTATTCTTTCAAGCGAAGCGGAAGCTTTCAACTGAAGCGCCCAATCTTAAAAGTCTTGACAACCGCAATACAGGTGAACAGCGAACAAACGCACCTGTTGCACACGTCGCAGTATGAGATCAACAGTGGCAGGTGGCAGCACAGCGTTCAACACGGCCAACGAGTACTCTGCGGCACAGCCGTCGCTGAGGCACGCGATGCGGTGCGCACCTGCAGGCACTACGGACACGTTCACATTTAGGCAGTGGTCAGCCATGTTCAATGGCACGCGCTGCACTTAACTCGCTCACATTCAACACACACACGCTCATGATGATACCCCAGCGGCCCCGTCGCAGCACAACGTGCATCAACTCAACACATGGTCTTGTGGTTCATAGATAAAACCGCAGAGGAAACCAATCAATTCACAGCCTACCAAAACCGTGACAGAAAACACGGTCAACTAAAGACTGTGCTCTGTACACCCACGCACTGCGCACTGTTCGTCTCAGATGTTGCACAGCGACAAACAAACGCACACTGGCAAAGGGTGCTGCAAAGGGTGCAAATGTGCCTGTGTGTTTGCGATGACTGTGCTGTGCAGGACGTGTGTAGAAACTGAAAGTGCATGCTTTTCAAAAGGTGACTTTACCATTGCCAATGGCCGTTTCCGCGTGCTGCCGCACACAGTCTTTGCAAAACCGATGTGCCTGAGCGCCACACCAACCCATTTCTTCGGGTAATACCTGGAAAAACGAAGCGCTCAGTTTCAATCGGTAGATGTCAACGGAGCAAGCAAGAAAGCCGTGTCAGATTTTGCTTAAAAAACTTTTCTAACCGCCGTTTTTTTTTTTACTTTTGTCCCCGCAAATTTTTACATCCAGTTTTTTGCCGTTAAGCCGTAGAGTGCCTAGTACCGTACCTCCTCTTTGTAGCAGCAGCGACACTCGCCCAGCGACTCGTTTGCTCGAGCGTCCGCCAGGCGGCGCTCGCGGCGTTCAACACGATCGCGCAGCTCTTCTGAAATACCGAACTCTAAATTTTAGCCCATGCAGCCGATTGGTTGGCGATCACGTGATGCATGCCGTCGTTGCAGGCATTGCTGCGGAGGCGGAGTCTGTACTGAACGGAAAGCATGCATCACGTCTTCACGTGATCACCAACCAATCAGCTGATTGCATAAAGTTATTAACCTACGACTGCGCTGCACATATCGCAAAATTCATTTTCCCACCAAAGGTAAGCCTTTTTCATCTCCGCTGAACATTATATAAGTGAAATAATGATGTCGTAAAAAAATTCACACGGCAACTCTCGCGTGAGTGAAGTCGGCAAAGGAAAGCAAATGCTGAGATCCAGTGAAATACGTGCAGTTTGTCCGAACCGAAGAAAAATGACACGTTTTTCAGCGGATACCAAAAGAGCGCAAACTGAAAGAAAGTGGACTTTCACTGACCACGAATGCGATCTTCAAACGTCAGATATTGCAGTTCACGGTAAAATTGTTCGTCAACGGTCGCCGGGAGCTCTGCTGCGTCGTTGCGTTCGTGCCCGAGCGCCAGGTACTGTGGCCCTTTGAACTCGGGCACATGCAGACGGCGACGACGTTTTTGTTGCTGCGAGGGGTCTGCAAGCAACGCACGGACACCAAGTCAGTCTGCCAGTGAAGACGTCTGTTGCATCTCTTGTTTTCTTTCAACGCATGATGACGCAGACCACGTAACACATATATTTTATTCTAACAAAACCGACAAGCATCCATAAAATTTCGTTTTCAAGACGCAATGCAACAAGTTTTATATGTTTACGTTTCATGAATTTTCAACACACGCATGAAGCTTATCAGACAAAACATGAGCTTAGTTTTCATACATTTTTCTAATCTTTACAACACTCCCCAAAAAGGAGATCAATGTTTGAAAAAGATGCTGGTTGTGACAAATATTCAAAACAGAATCTATTACTACTAAATTTACAATTTGTCTGTCCGTCACACTTTTGAATTGGCGCCCATTTTTGCTATTTAAGAAAGCTTCATCTCAATCTCAATCTCAATCTCAATCTTTATCTATTTTTAATATCACTTGAAATTGTTTAATCAAAACGCCGCTCTTCATAGCTGAAAGTCATCATGATACTCTTTTCAAGTTGATACTCTACGGTTATGCCTACGGTTGACAAATAGCAATTGTTGCTGCTCAAAACTTGACGAGCGAGTGCGAAAGATGTGACAAAACCGTCTTTGAAAAAAGTAAGTTATTTTCAATTGGGTCGCAATGGTATTTACCATTCATTTTCACTTTGCAAAAGGCTTGAGTTATGTTAGGGTAAACGGGTAAAAAGAAGCAATGACTGCAAAACGAAACTTAAAAACGTCACTTTTTTGTTTCTTCTATTTATTTTCACTTTACAAAAAGGCTTGGCTTATGTTAGGGTAAACGGGTAAACGAAGCATGAGCTTTTTAAAACG
>JASANC010002586.1:0-28049 GCA_030248135.1 Theristus sp. LFF4_11 | reverse complement strand
TGCTCAGGTCTGTGTTGTTGTTTTTTTTGTCTAAATTATGCTGCTTTTTTGGGGCGTCACGTTGCCACATTGTTGTTTTAGAGGTGTTCGCTAACCGCTGATATCTGTATTTTTAAAGTTTTTCATCTCCAAAAGCTAGATGTTATTTATTTTTCTTTTATTCTTGCTTTCTGTTTTTTTCAGCGAAGAAGTATTCGACTTTTCCGCAGCCGAAATTACATCTGCAAAGGCGCGCTACTTGAAGCAACAGTTCTGCGGGGAATTCCAGGCCCGTCTACCAACTCTGCCAGTTTGTTATGGTTGGTGAGATTTCCGGACGATTGTTTTTTGGTGCATTTCTGTTCGATGATGTCAACACTGTGCCAACCTCACCACAACACCATGGCTCCACGTGTTGCTGTGCATTCACCATAATCCTGTGCGACGGTGTGATAACGTAGTTGATTGACTGTGAAACTCAATTATGGGCAATCAGCTGATTGGTTGATGCATGCTTTCTGTGCAGGCGTTGTGATGGGGAGGACGGAGAAGTTTGTTTTGCATGAGAAAGCATGCATCACGTGATCACCACCCACCAACCAATCAGCTGCTTGCCTATAATTTAGTGTTCGACTGTATGATCGTCCTGTTGGGTGATGCGTTTCGCATTTGATCGTCATGGAACGTGGTGCTTTACTTGGTATTTCACCGATACAATTACAGATGCTCAAATTCAATCAGTCATAGATAATCCATACTGCAATCAAGGCCGCTCGTCACGTTTTTCGTATTTTGTGAAAAGCTGTTCTCCTGCCCCTCTGTGATCATTCCTGGCAATATGGCAAGTTCCACAATGTTTCTTTCAGGAGAACTCCGGAAAACGTGGCACTTATCGAAGCCACATTGCAAACGTTGCTAAAATTCCTCAACTGGATTCCGGTCGGCTACATTTTTGAGACAAATCTACTCGACACTCACAACCAAGGTTGGTGTGGCAGAAAGAACACATGATTTCGTAACGGCTTTTTGTCTTTCGCTTGGTGTGCATTGCGCTAAAGTATGTTTGCTTCAATCTGTTACTTTTTTTCGCATCATGCAGAGCTCGCGAACGAAGAAAGAGCAGCATCGCGGCTACTAGGAAACATCTTTAGCCTCAGCCACAAGCGGGGTGTTTGATTTTAGCCAAACCCTAAACCGGATACATTCGTCCAGCATCCAATGCTTCGCATGCTCTGTATTCTACGAAAAAATGACAGGTTTAAACAGACATACCTTAATCGTTAGTTTATATGAAGCACGTGGTCACACGACCAACATGGGGCACCTCTGTTCTGTCTGGGTGATTGGCGTTTAAAGAGGGCTTAGTTTGTTGAATTTATGAGCATATCAGTCATTGTTTTTTTCTCTGGATGTTTCGATTTTTGATTCCGTAGTTTGGTGATGAAGGAGTCTGGCGTTTACGAGTTATTATTCCTTGGTGTTGTTCTTGTTTTCATGGTCCAGTCTTGAGCTCTTGAGTGAGAAAATTGTGGAGAATCATGAGAATGTTTGTCTGTTGTTTGTTTGCTTTTGTTCATTTCATGTATTCGAATGTGACGAGTGCACCAGAAAGAGCTGGTCTGAGGTCCAAGTGCAGGTCTGAAATGTTGAAGTGTTCAAAGTTGAGACGTGTATTGTGTTCGTGGTTTGAATGAACGCAATTTTTATATGGGCAAACTGTTTTCACTGTCTTGTGGACGTTTTTTGCGTCGAAAGTATTTTCCGAAAAGCGAGATGACTTTTTTCTTTTCTGTCTGTGAAATGGACTGATCGATTGTGTAATAAATACTGGATAATTGCACTTTTGGGTGTTGGTAAATTGTCGTATGTGGTGAACAAAAAACACTATCGACAGTACTGACGTGGCCTTGCTGATCGAAGAACGGTGTTAAGCAGTTTATGTTCATTAGGAAGGAACAGGAATCAGAGTAGTAACGAAACCAAACAACGAAGTGTGTTGTTAAGCAAAAGCACGGCAAGTGTCAAATACAATGAGTGGCTGCAGTAAGTAGTTCATTAGTCAATCAACGTGTACACTGTTTCAGACTAGAATCCGCTCAAACTTGAGAGCCTTGAATCAAATCAAAAGTCTTGTCAAGTTTTTGCTTCTGTACAATGAGTCGGTAAGTGGGTGGAACACGACGAAACACCCGAAATCATACAATTATTGTTAAAAGAAATGTTTGTGATTGATTGGTTAGACTGTTGTTTTGTGTGTGACCAATCAGTGCAACGCAGTGTACTGTGAAATGCTGTCACTCGGTTAGTGATGCGGGCGCGTTCAGTTTGTGGCGGTTGAGTTGTTTGTTGCACATATCACATGGCCGACATCATCGCCACACGTCGAATGAACATTTTCCGGCCAGCACCCGTGTCCGACTGTTCGCAGCGGCACATCAGCGCTGCCTCGCAGCCGAATGTGACCGAGAGCACGAAACAGGCTGCCTGCAGTGACGGTTATTTGCAGTCGAACTCCAAATTATTGGGAATCAGCTGATTGGTTGGTAATTGGTAATTGATCGGAACACTTTCTAAAATTGTTAACCAAGACAGTCGATCTTGTTTGAAAGTTGCCGTAATCCCAAACCAAACACCATTGTGGTTTATTGAATTTAATTTTTGTTGCTGGTGGTGTTTGCTGGAACTCGTCTTCATGCAGCCGGGATTCAATGGCTCGGCTAACAATTTTCCAGTTGCTGTATTTAAAAAAGAATCGGTATCGATCAGGTATAACTGCGCAGAAAACAAAACTCATCACTTCCGCTAAAAAAGATCTAAAACTAAGACTTGGCGTGAACTTATGGCAGGGATTGTTTTAGGTGTATGTGAGGTGTTTAGTTCACCTAAAAATTTCTTGATACACTCAAAATTTTGCATCTAGGTGTATGTTAGGTGTATGGCGCAGGTTATGTTTTTATGGTTCTTTATTTCGGTTCCGCCAAGAGAGATACGTGTTTATGCATGCAAAAAGGAAGAAAAGACTGACAATATGATAATTTCTTCGATCAATCACTTATTTATTTCATTTACACGGAACCGGAACAGAACACACCAGTACAAAACTCACTAGTTTTTTATCCACACACCTAAAAATTTGCTCATACGCCTAGAATTTTAGAAGTGGATGTATACACCTAGGGTTGGCACAGGAAAAAAAAACGGTTTTTTTTCCGTTTTAAAACCGGTTTTTTCAGTTTTTTTCCTGAAAAAATAAAGAACCGGTTTTTTACCTTAAAAATTTTCAAACTTCGTGGTAAAAAATTACAATTCTTCGTTTGATTGATAAAATGTAAAATTATATTTTTGAAAAAACGGTGCAGTGAACTGTGTTGAACTGAACTGGTGAAGCATCATTTTGCAGAAGCTTTTGTGGCAAGGGTCAAGTGAAATACGATGAAGACAAGGTGACTGCTAAACTAAGCGCATATGCAGACTGACTGACGATGTTGTCGATTTGCAAAGGGAACTGATGAAATGTTATTTTTCGAACGCAATTCGCTACCGGTTTCACTTTGCAGTTCTGCAAATCTCGCCCCCTAATCGGGGTCAGCTATCCGGTCTCCTTGTAACCGTCCCTCCCCGCTCCCCACACCTACACGGTCACTGCCCAGTCTTTGTTTTCAATTTATTGAACGTGCTGCCCTGGAAACCAATAAAAGCGAAATTGGTTTGATTTGAAACAAAAAAATGGGTAGCATTTGGTGGCAAAAATAGCAAATTGGGTCGGTTGTATGCCCGAAAACAGCATTTTACGCTGCTCAAAATCACTAATTTTGATGTATTTCCTATTTTGAGTTCAAGATGCCAAGTTCTGGAAAGTATAGGAGCTGGGAAGCATTCGGTTTTTTATGGTTTTAAAACGGTTTTAAAACGGAAAAGAACCCGTTTTTTTCCTGGCAATATAAAAAACCGGTTTTTTACCAACCCTATATACACCTTAGGTTTTGTACTAAAAAACCCTGACTTATGGATATCGAAACTTTGAAATAGATGACAAAGAAACAGAAAAGACGCACGATTGAGACGGTACTCCAGCTCCATTCGGACCTCATGTGACCGTCTGTTTCAGTGAGTGCCACAATGGCCGTGGTGACACCGGCAGATAGGGCGAGCAATGAAAAGACCATCGCGTAACACCATTCCTGTATGTGATTTTTTATCATAAATCGATGATAATTCCGGAACCGACAACCGCATCACAGTAAAAGATGGTTGACCACGTGCACCTGTTGTTACTCTCTGTGACATTCTGTTTTTTTGCAACTTAAAAAACAATTTTCTCATGAACTTAAAAAAATCAGTTTGGATTTTCCCAATTACTGAATACAAAGAGCATCCGAACGCCCGTGCGTCGGTTTAGATTTTGTAAAAAATACAAAAAACATCCGGTGGTTACCTACCATTGTTGCCCATGGTACTCGAACGCAGCGTACATTGTACGGTACACCAATGATGTAGAGTAGTAAAAGAAACGAGGAGCCAATGAACGAGACACTGGCAACAAGGCAGACGAACCAAAGACCGTGGAGGCCAACTAGCGCCACAGTGCTCAAACAGACCGCTGAGAGCAACTGAAAGTTGAAAATGCAGAACTAGCGAATAATTTGATGAACGGGAATGACAAGATATTGAATGATAAAAAATGCTTGGTTAATTTGATAGTCATTGACTTGTGGTGTGTTATTGAATTTTATACTCGCATTAACATTAGTGTCGCTTTGTTGTTATTAAGAAAGTTGTGTATTGAGAGTGTCTTCATGAAAATGAAGGGGTTGACATTTAGTTTGTCAAAGTTGTGTGAAGAAATTCGAAAATTCTAAAGGTAACTCACCACTTGTAGTGATTTTAGTATTCCATGTGGCATAGAGATAACATAGCTGGGGTCGCAGTTCACCATTTTCAGTGTCGACCAGTATTCGGAGCTTTATTGACGTCTCGAGCAAAGTTTTCGTTGGAACATGTAAGTTGAATTAGTGCTGTTATGAATTTGAACTTCAGACCACGCAGAGTGTATGTGACATCAGTTTGTGAACTTTATCAAACTGATTTTTTTTAAGTCAGTCAGTCAGTCAGTCAGTTTTATTCTGCAGTGCACGGCATAATACCAGAGAAGTGTAAGACACCATGAGTAGGCAAGCCAAAAAAGTTTCAAAGAATTTGACAGTTGTTCGCAACCCTGTTGTCTTGCACCGTTTGTTGTAATGTTTGCTTGCGGTTTGAAATGAGCGCACTTACTGAAGAGCTGTTATGAAAGTTGTGAATGATGAGACACAAGAATACGTGATGCAAATCTGCAGCACTTGTTAGCCACCACATAACATCACAAATAAGATTTGTACGACGCTACCTTCAGGCGACAATTTTAACGCGACGCTATTTTGTTTTCTAAAAAGTCTGTTATTAGGAAAGCTAAACCTAGAAAGTAAAAAAAACATAGTTCTGAAGTATTTGCAGTCAATGTGCCAATTCAAGCTTTTAAAGTGCTGTCTAAAGTCAAAACAAAACCTGCTCATGCACCATGGCCCATGCCCATGTTGTGCAATAAATAAGGCTTTGTCACAAACGCGAGTTCATATGCTAGCACGATAAAAATTTGCATCCATTAAAACATAAAATACTGTACTTGTAGACTTTGACAATTGAGAAACGTATGATCAAGGGTGGGGTTCGCGCATGCTGGAACGAAAGCAATAAAAAAGTCAAAACACGTGGAGAACAAAGAGCTTGTAAAATTGCATGCGTTTTCGTGGTGAGAGGAATAAAAGAAATGTCCATGTAGCCGACTATAATACCGAACGGCCATTGACTCCTGAGAAGAACTGAAACAGGACCTAGCTAAAAAGGTCGCTTTGTCAATTCGCTTTGTGAACGACATAGGTGTTGCGCGGTGGTCATGTTTTGATACGTGATATGGTACACTATATGGTGTAACTTTTCGAATAGTATCAAAGTATTGCAGTTGGACACAGTGCCACATTCAGTAATGCGAGTTAGTAACTAACTAATAGCATGCTAGACGAGGTATAAACGCGTTTATGCTTGTGAACGCATGTAAAAGTAATATAGCATGTACGTTTTAGCTTATTATTTTAGCTGTTGTACGCATGAGCGTGTGTGTGTGTTCCTGTTCTTGTTTCTAACCACCACAGCACTCGATCCATAACCAACACAAACTATCGCATGTCGTATTTCGATCTATGCTTGTCTATCTAAAAAAATCAACTTAACTTGCTCATTGTACGGTAAATATATACAGGGTTTTGTAAAAAGTTTCAACGTTTATGGGTGTGTCTGCAGCGCTGGTGTGTTCGACGAATTGTTTTTTTTCGTCGTGAAATCGACGCTGTTCGTTCAAGCGATTTGTTAGATAGCGTGTTTCACTCGAAGTTACATTGTAATGACTTTCGAGTAGTGTTGACTTAGGGCGTCGCTACTCGGCTCACTTCCCTGCTTGCGTTTGGAATGTCGTCCATCATGAGCAAAGGTCCCCCTCCCCTTCGCCATTTATAATGGGCATATGCTGTAGTAGCGGACGGCTGTGGCGCGTGCACGTGTCAGAAACTCGTTTGACTCGTGCCTCTTGTTTTCGAGAGCTTCTGTCAGTGTTTCGCTGATTGTAAGAATATGTATGAAGCTGCCACGAAGCAGACATACCTGCTGGCGCCAGCAGTCACTGTACGACGTGAGCTGTTTGTTTGTGTGCCCCAGTGGCATATTACGCCAGTGCGATTGGTCGGCTGGTTATGAGGTTGATTACGATGGCTGAGACCGCCGCGTTGGTTATTATCATTATTTTCTTGAGCATTTCCACTCGTTCCGTTTTCGGAGTACACTGACATATTTTGTGTGTCGTCAACTGGCACGCAGTGTTTGGTGCTTTTGGATGACTTGTTGACATTGGTGTTTGCTTTTCATGCTTTTTTGTGGCGCTAATGAATTCGAAGCGTGTTTATGAAAAATTTTAACTGGAATTATAGTTATAAGAAGCTGTGTCGCAGTGCGGCAGAAGGCAATGAAATTGTAAAAATGCCAGTCGCCAAAAAGTTGACACCTTATTCATATTGACACTTGACACATTCACAGAGTAAAACGATGGGATACCCTTTCTGTTGTGAGAAAGCCACAATGGTTTGTGTGCTAAACAAACGAATTCTTGAAGGTGCTTAGCCGGTTGGCTGATCATTTACAGAAAATCTAGAGTATTTTTAAAAGAATTTCTTAGAAAGCTTTGCGTGAGATGTAAGCATGAGCATAACCAAAGCATGAGATCTGAAGCGGTTATGTGACCTGAGCCAAATCAGACAAAGTGCACAACAATATACAATACTTGGTTGGTGCACAACACCTACTTGTTACAAAGCGAACAGTTGCTTTCTGAAATCAGCATGTTTTTGCTGCTCAGTTCAGCTTCAGGGCATATTACCAGCGTTCTTCCTTTGGGTCCAATTCTGTTAGTCTGACTAAGTGGCTATGAGCAATCGTAGAATATTCAATAAGAAAACAGAAAAAACGAGACGTACAAAGAACGAAACAGAGAAACGTGCTCGATACAGGCGGCGTTCTTTGGAGAATATTGAAAAAAATGTCCGACTGTTCGCTGCAAATGGATGGATATATTCGGTCATTTCCAATCATGCATCTCTCGGGGTGAATGAACGCACAAAAAAGACAAGAACGACGAACAATGTAATAAGCCTTTGTGGTCATCGCAACGCTAACGTTGGCACCAAAATTAGCCTGGTTTTTGTTTGAAAAAAAACGTGCGAATTAGCAACTTGAACATGACGAAATGGGTTCTTGCTAGTTTTTTTATGAAAATTGAAATTAGCTAACGTATGTGTATGAGCGCAACAACTATTAACAAGACAAGATAGGATACATGTAGGAGGTACATTGTACATGTTCGTATTCATGTTGACCATAATTTGTGAAGTTAAGTGAAGCACGCAGGAAAGTTTGTGCACATCGTGAGTGCAAAGCCGTCGTGCGTTATTCGTTATCCGGCGTTCAATGATTTGATTTGTTACGAGAATAAAGAGCCGTTTTTAAGGCTCACTTCCATCGGTTGGAGCATGTCAGAATGCATCAGTCATTTTGTGAATGACGCCAGAAAAAATGAGATAGAAAAAATGTCTTGCTCGCATTTATTATTATCATCACCAGCTTGCGCAGACTATCTACTAGCTACTTTTACGTTCATCTTACTGGAACGAAGTGACGCAAGAAACAGGATAAAATGCGCTTTCATTTTTTCAAGCAGTTCGCAGACAGAATGTTTATTTTTGCAAGTAAAACAGAATGGTTACTCTGGATAACGCAGCGTTTAGTCATGGTCGTCGTGTGATTCTATGTTGAGACGACACCCACCTACTGGCCACAAGTCTCGTTTTTTTTCTTCCAAGAAACGAAAAGACAGTGACATTATTCAAGACACGACAAGCTTTTTGCTGAAAGTCAAACAAATAAGCAACATATATCAACAAAAATACACAGGTAAAATATGCAAAACGTGGTGGGAACACGGCCGAATGTGTGCTATTAGTAATCACCGTGTTGTGGCGATGCGATGTGTTTGTTATCGCTACGTGGTGCAGTATAGTCAAGTTGCAATTTCAAACTTTTGTGAAATTTTCAAATGGTGCAACATTGAACTTTTCTTACTGATGCACAAAGAACCCATAAATTGCTGTTTATGATTTGATAAAGAATCAATAAAACAGCGGAACGATCAAAACTTTTGCCTCTCATGCAATAGCGACGCTGAAAAAGACGTAACATACAAAGTAAACAAGCACAAGGAAAGCCGACGCTCAGGCTCGATAAACCGTTGTTGTAAAATTAGGGTCTGTATTTGTATTGCTAGTTGTCAGTGACTCAGAAAAAATGCTGCGTAACATCGTCACGTGCATTGGCACCTGAAGAAAATACAGCTGTTGCCGAACTGCAAAACCAGATCTTAAAAATTACTATGGATGACATAAAATATAAACCAGAAATGCGAACCGAAATGGTTATATAAGAAAGGAAAAATGTCTGTGGCATATGGGTTGTTCGGTTGAAATTGTGCTCCCAACGTGCACTTGCTAATTTATAGCAGTTTTCCGTGTTTTTTACGTCGCGTGATAAAACTTTTTAGGAGCTCAACGCGCTGGTAATATGGGCTGGCTGAACAGAATTGTATATCTCGCCATGATAAAGTTTCAGCAAGTAGGCTGATGTCGCTAAATATAAAAACTCTGTTGTGACAGCAACACATCGTTAGAATTGTTTTCTTTTGGTTTGAACTTTTATCTCCCCCCACCCCCAAAAAAACAGACTGAACCAATATTTTTTATTGATGTAGGCGGTGCATATGCCAACGTCAAGCCAGCAAAAGCTAGAAAGAAGCGATATAATGACACATGTAATATACACGCGTACTTACGACCTGCTTTTACAGTGAAGCACACTGATGTCGCACATTTCTGATTCAGCATGGTCGGCTCCGACAGTATAAATTGCTGACTACTACAGTGCTTAAATTGACGTTGAAATTGTGTTGAAAGTCGTTAAATTTTACGTCTTATACTCTGACGGAAGCCGTATATGGTGGTGTTAATTAAGACGGATATTCATGTTGTAGCTTGCTTCTTTTATGCTTTTAGTGCCCATGACACATACGATGCGTGCCATTATTAGTACTACGCTTTCGCTTTTTGAGGCCATTCATCTGCATGTAAAAAGAAACGGAACAGGTTTCAATTTAACGCACGATTTCCCATATTCGAGCAGATTCTATTGAAATTCAGACCAGTATCAAAACGGATTGCAGATATATTGTAAATTCTGATGAATTGCAATGACATGCATTATTTTCACTTTTCTTATTCACAAGATCTAGAGGCGTTTGGGATAAATAACGCAAAATGGCAATATTGGGTTCAGTTGCGTGAATTTTGTGATTCAAAAACGATATTCGAAATTTCACACTGATTTTTTAAATGATCGCAAAATTGTTGAAAAGCAAAAACAAACAAACAAAAAATCATGAAATCGCACGAACAAAGCAGTTACACGACACCAAGTATTTCAAAATTAATAAAACAATATGTTTTTCCTAATTTCAGTTTCTGCCGGTGGCCGTGTTTCGCAACGTTACACTGCAGTGCCTTGTCGAGGTTGCAAGCGTCCCGCTGTCAGAGGAAAAATACAACGATAAACTCGTCTTCATGTTCATGAACACAATGACGCAACTCAGAGAGGTCGGTGGGAAACCCGGAAGAATGTCCTTTCGTTTTGTTAGTTTTTTTTCCGACACTTTAAAATTTGATGGAATATGGTAAATGCTGTTCGACTGTTACGTATTCAGAAAAGAACTGAAATTTAACGATTTTTTTGCAGCTCGTTCCACCCGAGATGAATCTCGCGGAAGCGTACCGCCACGGTAACGACGACGAGCAAAAATTCATCGTGAACCTTGCGTTGTTTTTGTCGACATTTCTCAAGGTCGGTCATTTAACGGACGATTTTTGGCGATGTTTTTAGCCACGGCTAACCCAGAAAACCGTGCAGAACGCCATTGAGTAGGGCGCCCATTGAGTTTTTTCATGTCATTAAGTGTCCTATACACACCCCTCGGCGGGGCTCGATCCCAAAAACGCACAGACAAGAGTCTATCGCGCTACCACCCAGGCCACGACGATGTCAAGGTCATTTCCGGTGGACAGTGGCCGGTTTAGTCGATGTCTTGAACGAATTAGGTGCATAGTGGCCAACGTGCATGCAATCGGACACGCCTTTTTTGTGTGACTTAAACTCTTGCGAAAGTATTGCCACGGAGTGGTTTACCTGTCATCAATAGCGTGTCCCACGTAAGAAAGCGGAAGGAAAACGATTCTGGTTTCCTCAGTGAGTGTCTGATTCCGATGAGCATCAAAACGGATTGATGTGATTGTGCACTGTCATTGTCATATGTGGACTTTTGTGATTGGTGATCCGACGACAAAGCACTTTGCTAAAGACGAAGTCGTGAATTCGGAAAGATTTATCCACCCAAGCGTCGGTTTGTCGCATGTCGACGTACAGACAGGCACTATGCTAAATCATGGATGGTGTGCTGAAACGTCTTGTAACAAAAAAACTCGAGTTTCGCGGACAGTGCATTTTGTTTTTCAGGAGCACGCGTCCCTCGTCGAAAACAAACCAGTGACCCTGCCAGACAACTCAAGCGGCACCACCGATATCGCTCATAAAATGGTGAGCACCTGTTTTTAAAACACGCTGTTGGTGGTTTACCGTATTACCTCTAATAAACCCCCATGGGGGTTTATTTCTTCAGCGACTTCTGGGGTGGGGGTTTATTTTGGGGGGGGGGGGGGTTTTTTTGGGGGGGGGGGGGGGTTATTTGGAAACCATTTTTAGAGGTGGGCAAAATGGCAAAAATAGCTTCCATGGCAA
Organism: Theristus sp. LFF4_11; assembly: GCA_030248135.1. Taxonomy (NCBI): domain Eukaryota; kingdom Metazoa; phylum Nematoda; class Chromadorea; order Monhysterida; family Xyalidae; genus Theristus; species Theristus sp. LFF4_11. The sequence goes on along the minus strand of JASANC010002586.1, from coordinate 16,595 downwards.
GAAGGAAGTCGCAGAAACTTCTACTCTACATAGAAATTTCCTTTTACAACAGCCTTTTGTAATGAAATTACCATTAACTCATTCATTTGGGGCCTTTGGTAGCACAATTTCATCATTTTCACTGCAACCAGCCACTGAATTCATTGTTTATGTGTATGTTTTTCTGGGTATGTGTTTCAAACAGCTTTCCAATAATCCCCCATGGGGGATTATTTTTGGGGGGGGGGGATTATTTGGAAACTTGCCGAGGGGGTGGGGGTTTATTTTTTGGGGGGGTTTAATTTTGGGGGGGGTTTAATAGAGGTAATACGGTATATAACTGAGTTTATAAAAAAGGTAGTTTTCTTAAATCTCATTTATCAGGTCAGGTCAGTATGTGCAAAAGATGTCGCACCATTGATGAGACTGATCACTTTTGTTTTGAGATTGACAATTCTGAGCACTGCATTCGACCGAACTGAACTCGAATCGACATCGAACCAAAAATGACCGAAGATAAAAAACAAGGCAAAAAATACACAGAATTTCGTCTCAGGCGCTCGTATATCTGCTGAAGATCAGCGAGGTGGACGACACGGAGACGTTCAAGATCTGCCTCGACTGCTGGAACACGCTCGTCGCCGATTTGTACCGCGAGCACCCGTTCCTGGTGCAGTCGACGACGTACGGTCTCTTCTCGACGTTTCACACGCACAGTCCGTCGAATGACGTGGTGCCGCCGCGACGAAAATTGTACACGGACAGCCTGTCGCAGGTGACGGCGCTCGTCGGTCATTGTGTCTCGTGCATTGGCAATTTTTGTTCGGTTCTGCGACTGAATGCGTGTGCAGACGTGTGAAAGGACACTAGTTTCAATCTTTATGTGGCAATTAAAATCACGCAAGTGACTCGGCGCTGTTTGGGGGATTCGGAGCACTGTGCCAATTTTCAATGCACGTGTTTATGCATGAAACTATTTACCTATTGATGCGCGCATTGATTCTCGGGACCAAATTGAAAGATAATTGAGACTGATTCGAACGTGACTCGGCATCGAAATGACGTCATTTATTATGATTTTTTGTATACGGGCTCGGTTTGTCATATTTTCAGTGTCTGGCTCCTCGTTTCAGGTATTGTTTTTCCCAGGTGAATAGATCAGCCAACCCCAACTAACGTTTGCTGTGCAAGACAAGAGTACCGGACCGTCATTTCGGTCAGGCACGTTTGGATAAAATCTAGGGTCGTACTCAGTGGATCAATGTTGATTGTACCATAGGATTGGTAAAGTAAAAAATATGTGAGCAGCAGACGAAGGAAGCCGAGCAGGTGTGACTCGTCTACAAAACTCCAATGTAATTGTTATATGGGAATCGCACACACCAATCGCAGTGAACACACCACTAATCAGTAATCAGTTCACATAACGGAACTGTGTTCCTTCTTTTTCCAATACAAACGAGATTTGTGTGTACGTTGCAGTTGCGCGTGATCATGGTCAGTAGAATGGCGAAGCCGGAGGAGGTGTTGGTGGTCGAGAACGAACAAGGCGAGGTTGTCCGCGAGCAGATCAAGGACACCGACGCGATCAATTTGTACAAAACGATGCGCGAAACGCTCGGTCGGTGGCAGTGCTCAGTTCAAGGCTTGTTCATACTGACGCATGCTGGCGTACGTCGAAGGCACGTCTCCATAGAAGGTGGTAGCATGCGATAACACGAGACCTGACGTGACGAAGACGCATACGTCAGTGTGAACGGGCCTTTGCAACTGTTCACGTTGGTCGACTGTCGAACTGTAATCAAACACATTTGTGCAGTGCGTGATCTGCTCAATTCTCGTTTTTCTGCTTTAGGATCACCGCAGAATTGTGCGTGTTTGGAAACACCGGCAGTGTGGCTGTGTTGTACAATTAGTGATGTTTACTTTGTTTCAGTCTACCTGACTCACCTCGACTACGTTGACACAGAGAACATCATGACGCAAAAGTTGACGCAGCAAGTCACCGGCGAAGAGTGGTCGTGGAAGAACCTGAACACGGTGCGTTTGAAAAATGTTGTTTTAACGACCAATTAGTTAAATTTACGTGAAATGTGTTGTTGCTAAATAGTTTCTGGATGTAGTTCTGATTTTTCTTGTTGCGGTTTTTCAGTTGTGTTGGGCGATCGGCTCTATAAGTGGCGCCATGATGGAAGAGGATGAGAAACGATTTTTGGTGACCGTGATTCGAGGTTGGTTCAGATTTGGTGGTGCTTCATTTCTTGTGTTTTTAAAATATCTGCATCATGTAGTATGCTAAAAGACAAGACGTGACGTGACGTGACGTGCCGTGCCGTATGCGTATACGTCCACTATGAACCGGCCTTTATTGCTACGATCATCAGTATCCGTCCCGTCAGCGTGGTTATCCTGATAAGAAATCGACTTTCTGTGACTCGTTGTTCTTACTTTTGGATTCAAACAAGCGCTGCCCACGTTCCGAATCAACCAGCCTAATACAACTAATCAACGTTCCAAATTTTTTGGCAAACTATCAAGCGAATCAGTGTTGTTCCCTCGCTAGATCTGCTCGGTCTGTGCGAGCAAAAACGCGGCAAGGACAACAAGGCTGTGATCGCATCGAACATCATGTACGTCGTCGGCCAATATCCGAGATTTCTTCGGGCGCACTGGAAATTCCTGAAAACGGTCGTCAATAAATTGTTCGAGTTCATGCACGAGACGCACGAAGGCGTCCAGGTACGGTGCCTACAGCAAAACTGGGCGTACTGTATCTACCGTATCTGGTCTTGACACGATATCAGTACATTTCTTGGTCGTGACGACTATACCTGGTTATTGGCAAATTGAGAGTGCACTGCGAAATAGACATCCTTGGGTGGAGGGATTGTTGGTGGTGTGCGCCTCCGTCGGAAGTTGAGCGCATTGGAATGCCGACTGGAATGCCCTGGCACGCCCGTCTCAAACGCGTACCATTTTCGTAGGAAAAGCAGCCAGCTGACTGCCATGTAGCTCCCGGCTTAATGCTGAGTTGATTTGAGTTACAACAATCGCCAACCGCAAAACAACAACTGCAATAGAAAAATTATTTTCACAATCTACGCAATTGATTAGGTTTTGCAGTAAGATCGTGTCGAAACCATGATAGGTGGATATCGTATCGTTCTCTATGCCTCAATGCTTTGAAACTTATTTTGAAGAATTTTTGAACTTGGATTTGATGGGTGGCTCAATCAAAAGCAATCGCCCATCCACCTGCATTCGGGTACCTTTCATGAGTCATCACCAATGCTGCAGTTTATTTCTTTCTTTGTAGGACATGGCCTGCGACACTTACATCAAAATTGCGCAGAAATGCCGCAAGCATTTTGTCGTGGTGAGTTTAGTGCAGACAAACTTGGAATCTGTGTTTGCGGAATAGTTTCAGTTGTGTTCGAAATTGTGGTTGTATTTTGGCTAAATAAATGAGGACACCTCTGTCTGGTCAAAACTGTCTGTTTGAATGATTGATTGCATTTCAAATAAGGGCGCTTGTTGACTGAATTAAAGATGTACAGAAACTTGCTTTGAATATTGGAATATCTCCGTTGCCTAGTTTTGTGCGTTTGTCTGCATCACAAATGTTTTTTTATGATTTTTTAGCTGCAATACGGCGAGCAACAACCGTTCATCAACGAATTACTGTCTAATCTGAACAGCATCATCTGCGATCTCTCACCCGCTCAGGTGTTTTACTTCTCTATTCAGTTGAATATGAAATATCCAAGTTGTTGTTTCACTCAACTCGATTACGGGGGGAATTCGCAGGGGTTTTCGATTGTTGTGAGAAACGGGAAATTCGTTCTCAGTCACCAGCACACCTCGATGGTAATTGGAAACTGGATCAAATTTTCAACAACATCAAGCCAGCCAATCAGCATGAAAGAAACCGTGCACCATGTCGTGGTTGTGTTCTGCCCTCTCATATGAGAAGTTGTCCAAGAGGGCATACTTGGTTGGCATTGCAACTTTTAAACTTATTTTTACCATTTTAGGTACAAGTGTTTTACGAGGCAACCGGCTGTCTGATCAGCGCTGAGACTGATCCCTCCAAACAAGAGGAACTGATACAGAAACTGATGACGTGCCCGAACGCCGTCTGGGATGAGGCGATCCAACACGCCAGCGTTGTGAGCGCCCTTTGTTATTTTTTTGGCGTCAAGTGAACTCAGTGGTAGCAAAGCAAACAGGCATTTTTATCAAAACGAGTTTGAAGTGTTGCCTTGGCGCGCAGCACGAACATGGTTGTCCATCATGGACAGTATCACGGGCACAAGCATTATCATGCACGACAATGGATAAAAAAGAACGACACACAATGGAGAAGCAGTTCAACAACTTTGATATAAAAGTAGCAATGCAGATATTGCGGAGCGCCGCGTTTGTTTTTCGGTTCTTGCGATTACTAACTTTGTTTTTTTAATCGCTTTCAAATTGCAGAACGTTGAAATCCTGAAAGAGCTGGAAGTGGTGCGCAGCCTCCTGAACATCCTCAAAACGAACGTCGCCGCATGTCGCTCCGTTGGTCATCCGTTTTTGTCGCAGGTGGAGTGACGTCAAATTCGATTGAACGCTCGATTGGGTTGATATTGAATTTGTGGGGCTGAAATTTGTGGTCCAATTTTTCTGTTTCTTTCGGTCGCTTCGCTTAGTGAGCAGACACTATCAACAAAGCTATAGCAGCCGAAATATAAGCAATCTCCCCGATTGTTGCAATGGTATTTGCTCGACCGTCCATGCAGCCCGCACACCAACCAAAGCACCAGAGACTGGCACAGTATGGCCGAATAAGGCACTCTCTGTCTTATCAATGGAGGCGTGAACTGAGCAGCACGAAGAACCCAATTAGTAAAAAAGACACGTCAAATTAGACACACTATTAGGTTTCTGGGTTTCTTGTTTCTATCATTCAAATTTCGCGCGTTCCCTGCTGCACGCAGAAAAAGCAGCCATGTTTAATCGGCCATACCGTAGTGTCGGGCTCACAGAGCCGTTCAGAGGAACTGACAATTCCGAAGACAACATCAACAGTGATCTGCAGCTCGGTCGCATCTACCTGGACATGCTGAACGTGTACAAAGTGACGTCAGAGAACATCAGCAGCGCCGTGGCGACGCACGGCGAGTCGGTGCTGAAGCAGCCGTTGATACGGGCGATGCGCGGCATCAAGACCGAGTCGCTGCGGCTGATCAGCAAATGGGTCGAGAAGACGGACGACTTGCCAGTGGTCGGTCACGCGGAGTGGCACTCGCGAGTTGCTTTCTCTGGATTTGTTTTTTGTTGTTGTTTTGTTTGTTTTCCCATTTCCCTTTCCTTCCGAAAAAAGGAATGGAATGAATGGAATGGAATGGAATGAATTCTGTGAATAACGCAAGCAGCTGAAAACAGATTTGGTCGTCTTTCAAATTTGATTATTCTTCCATATCGTCTCGTCAAGGCGGCAAAGTTTTGTTTTTGTTCGGTGTGTGATATCCGATTGTCCGGCGGTTTTTTCCGGTCGCAATGGATCGTTTGCTGTTTTGCAGATTCTGGAAAACTTCGTGCCGCCACTGTTCGACGCCGTTCTGTTCGATTATCAGCGCAACGTGCCTGACGCCCGCGAGCCTGAGGTGCTCGTCTGTCTGGCGACCATCGTCAACAGGCTCAGTGTGAGCTGAGCGTTTTTTTTGTTCGTGGAGGGGAAAGGGGGGGGGTGCAGGGCTTCGTATTGTCCTTGTCCCGAAACACTCGTCAACGATCAATCAGCATCAATAATGTTGAAATGTGGTCTGTTTTGGTTGCATTAAACGTGAACAAGCCGAGTGGTTTGTTGGGTAATTCGTTAATTAACACGTGATGCACGGACTCCAGAGCAATCTCACGCACAGCATGCACGCATCAGCCAGTCAGCCAGTTCGAAATGTGATAGAGTTAAAGGACTGCATTAATTGTGCGTTTGCGCGATTTCACGCGTTTCCCAACGCCAGCAGAGCGCGATGGTGCCCGAGGTGCCGCGCGTGTTCGACGCCGTGTTCGAGTGCACGCTGGCGATGATCAACAAGGACTTCCAAGAGTTCCCGGAGCACCGGACGAACTTCTTCCTGCTGCTGCGCGCCATCAATCAGCATTGCTTCGTCGTGTTCACGCAGATGAACCAGTTGCAGTTGAAGCTGGTCGTCGACAGCGTCGTCTGGGCGTTCAAGCACAGCATGCGCAATGTCGCCGAAATTGGTCAGTGAAGGCGTTGTTTGTTGTTTGGTTGGCTTCTCGCTCTTGGAGCTTGTTCTGTTCCGGAATTTTTGTTTTGTTTTTTTCTTCTTATTCGTTGTGGCCATTAAGGAGTAGTATCGCACCAATTTGACGTCAGCCACGATGTACAGTCGAACTCTAAATTGTAGGCAATCAGCTGATTGGTTGGTGATCACCTAATGCATGGTTTCTATGGAGGACAGACTCCGCCCCAGCAGCAATGCCTGCACAGAAAGCATACATCGCGTGATCACTAACGAATCAGCGGATTGCCTATAATTTAGAGTTCGACTTCGACTTTCGACACTCCTGAACTCGAACTCTGGTGCGCGTTGGAATACAGATGTGGGGTGTTTTGTTTCGACTATTCACAGTTTCATCGTAGGCCTCGGCATTCTGTACGAGTTACTGAAGAACGTGTCAAAGTTGGGCACCGATCCGTGGGCGCAACAGTTCTACCAGGCGTGGCTGCTGCACATCTTGGAGCACGTCCTCTCGGTCGTCACGGACAGCTCGCAGGCGCAAGTCGCCGGTAAAACGAACGGTTTTTTTAGATTTTATTTGGAAATGTAACACAAACTGGTTTGTTTACATCCGGTGGCCACTCTGCCGCGCACTAAGCTCAAGCCGTTCGCTGTGTCACAAACAGGCACCCGGATTTCAGTTTGGTATGTGAGGGAAACAGCAAAACAACGAAGCCCGGGTAGCTTGCATCATGACGAGCGCATGTTTTAGAGCACGTGACCTCATTTTGATCCGACACGTTCGAATCTCTGTCGACACGATTTGACTGGTTTGGAAATGGTGCGAAGAAAAATAATATGATACTCACATTTAGGCATGACGTGGTATGCGGAGATTATCGGTTTGATCTTCTTCATGATTGAGAACGAGGAGAAGATCACGGTGCCACTGAACACTGCCGACCCAACAATGTCGAACGTCGACTACGTTTACAGTCGCGTTGGGGCACTGTTGAAAACTGGATTCCCACATTTGACCGAGTTCGTTTTTGTTTTGTTTTTGTTTTTTTGATGTTTTTGAACAAGCTTTTAATGAAACACTCGTTGGTGAAATGTTTTGTTATTGTTATATAAAACATTCGAAAAACAGCAAGTCTGGCTTTTGTGGTCGTCTGATTCACGGCGCTTCTCGTGTATTTACGTTCAAACTCTTTTATTCCACAAACAATGCTGCTCGTAAGACCAACGTGGTTGACTGTTTGCATTATATCGTTGCAGTGACCAAATTCGTGTGACCGTGAAAGGCTTCTACAGTTACAATCGTGACGTGGCACAGCTGAAGCAGCATCTGATTGATTTTCTTGTCCAGATCAAGGTATTGTGGGTTTATTCAAACGTGTCCGGAACGGAAAGTCTGGTTTGCTGTGAACGACAAGCGCATGTTTTGCGGCGCATGACGTCATTTCAGTGGGACACGTTTGAAAAAAATAGGTCGTACTGTGAATATTATGCGAACGTGTTGTGCCGAGGTCACGTCATTTACTTTGAAAACAACCACTTCAGATGCACAGACACCAGAATTTCAATTGGTTTACGTCTTCACGTAATTTTCCACGTGAATGAATCAGCCAAACTGAAATCCCGGTGTTGCTGTGCATACAAACGCATATTTATGAGCATATCACGTCATTTCGCTGCGACGTGTTCGAAAGAAATACGCTGTTAGTCTCTGCTCTGTTACGTGACTAGCATTTCTGCCATTTTTTTAGCTAACCAGTGTAATAGATGTATACCTTGTGACTGCAGGAGTTTATCGGCAATGATACGTCTGACCTGTTCCTGGAGGAACGTGAGGCAGCTATACAGGAAGCTCAGCAGGCGAAAAAGGCGGTGCCGGGCATGCTGAACCCGTTCGAGCTGAACGAAGACGCAACCATGGACTGAAGAACTGTTTTTTTTGATTCTCGTAGGTATTCTTTTGTCTCGCAATACATTTGTTCTTTTCTTATTGCCACGCGTTTTTTTCCCGTCTTTTAATTGTAATTTTGAAAGTGCAGTTTCGCTGCGACATTCGTTGTTCCCGACCCGGTGTCAGCTTTCTGGTGAGCGCATCGGACATTTTTATGTCACTCGCGTTGTTCGCGTCAGTTCGCCGGGTTGTTTTTTTGTTTTGTGTCCTTTGCGTCCATTCTCTAATCATGTACAGAAAACCGACAATGTTTTTTTTGCATTTTGTGAGTTTTGTTATATGTGCTTGTTCACAAGTAATTTTAGTCAAACCTCTCTGTAGTACACAAACGAACAGTATTTGTTTTGTTTGCTTTTGAACTTCAGTTTGACATGATTTCCATTTGGTATTTTTTCGATTTTTGTTCACGGTGTAAAAACTTGAGAAAAATAGTTCACTCATTCGCATCGCAGTTGTGCAAAGATCTTCTCTTGTTTTGTTTGTCTTGCAAAGTTTTGTGATTCTGAGTGTTGAACTCGGTTTTTGGGGCAATGTAACATTGATTCAATGGAGTTTCATTTCAGTTATCTTCTATTTTTTGCCAAGATATTATTTACTGTTTTCGTTTAAAGTTTGTTCACTGGTCTGATCCTGAACGCTTTTGTTTCAAACTTTTAAACGATGCTTGGAAGGAGGAAACAAATTGTGTTGTTACACAAATCAACACACAAACGGGTAAACTGCGACCGGAACACGGAAATTGGTGGTGTTTGGAATGGTTTGCTTTGTGTGTTGCGTCCTGGAAGTTTTGAAGCGCGACGAAGAAGTGACTGAACGTTATGAAAAGCCTGGTGGTTTTTGTCTGGCTGATGATTTACATGCATCCCTTTTGTATTTTGCGGCGTGAATTATCATTCATTTTTTGTTTGTTTAGTTGTTTTGTGGTTTTTTAATTGTTCTGTTGGTACCGTGTAACAAAGTAAAAGGCATGAGTTTTGTTGAGTTGATTTGCTGTTTGCGCCATTTTCTGGAGGTAACTGTGCATGGTCTATTTGATTTGATTGTTGATTTGTGGGGTCATGATGATTTCTTGTGGATATGTTATGATGTTTTGTGTGTCATTAATTATCAAAATCACTATTCTGGTTTTGTACGTTGATAATGTGTTTGAAATTGAAACTGATTATAAGCTTCTGAGTTTTTGCTTTTTGTATTTTTACGTGTTGTTGTGATGCTGGTGTTGCATTGCATTGCATCTGTTCAAGTCGAGCACAAATTGATAGATTTCACTGACAACATGTGTTTTTGTGGGTGTTTTTGCATCATACAGTTAGTTAAGTGAATTTTTATCCATTTTGAACATGATGTATGGTCATGGCGACTTTGTATTGTTGAAGCATTATCATGAATTCGTGTTGCATTGAATCTGATTTTCTGGTTTTCGTGGACACCAGTAAGCATGGTCACTTTCGTTTTATAACGTGTATGGTGCGTGATAAAGACAAGACCAATGCACTGGAGTCGTTGAAAAGTAAAACGTGTGTGCGGAGTCTGTTCTTCTTTGTTGTTTGGTTGGTTTTTATTTTGTTTGTCATTGATCACTGACTGCATGTGTGTTTTCCTATTTGTTGGGCTTTGTCTATCCATCTTTTTCAGCGCGTACTTTCTGTTCATGACAAATTGATTTTGAAGTGAATTTTTAAAAGAGTTGTGTTTACCATATGGGTTACTGTTGTGTTTAGTGTTTTGTAACAATTCTTAGTTCACCACAATTGTGTACGGTTTTGAACGGTTTGTGTTCATGGACTCCAAAAAACTTCAATGCCAAAATGAAGGGACAGTCATGCAGCAGCAATTCGTGAAGCGTCGCAATGTTAAAACATAGCTATGCATCACTAAATACTGCCCCATGAATGCCGCTTTGGACAAATTTACGAATCGTTGAAAAAGGAGTTTTAATGACTGTGTCTTCGGCACATTTAAAACGACGTGAACACATATTTCCCGTTTTAAACTAAACGTGGTGTTTTTGAGATTGACGATTATTGCTGTCATGTTTGAATTCATGGGAATGGTATTATATCTTTTATTTTGGTCCTGAGACTCAATGCGTGTCTAGATAGGTAAACAGTTTCATGCATGACGCGGGAATTTAAAACTGACAAACTGATCCGAGTCCCCTAATTAGACCGAGTGACTTTGAATTGCAACATAAAGATTGAAAGTAGTTTTCGTTTACGCCAGCAAACCCATTGAGTCGCAGAACCTAAAAATTGTAACACGCAAATGAAATCATTTTTGTGTTCGAATTTAGCTTGAATTATGAACTTGTACGTCTGGATTGCTGCTGTTCATTGGTTGGTTATTACATTGTGTTCTTGAAAAGCGCTGCGCACACCTACCATTGTATGCCACTGGTCGCCAAAACAAAAATAAAATCAATGCGAATATGAATGTGACCGATATCGTTGATAACAAACACCAATCAACCAACCAACCAACCAACCAGCCTTGACCAACAACAACAAAGAAGACCCCTAACCCAATTTTAAAAGGTGAAATAGCTTTGCTACACGATTCGACAAGACAAACCAACCAAGTTGACTTGGTTGACAAATTCAAAATTTTGACTTGGTCGAAATCCCAACCCGCTTCTAAGGGCCTCCGGACTTCCGATCCTAATCTTTGCTTTATAAGACCTCCTCCCACTCACTTATAAGGTCGTCACACAAAATTCCAATTTTTTCAGAAATTTTTGATTTTCAAATTTATATTAGGTAGGAAGACCTTATATGCAAGACTTTGCGGTAACTTAACCGAGCTGTTCTGTACGACATTCCTGCCGGGTATGATTTTTTTTTCGCCCGTTAGATTGGTCTTTCGCGACTACCGTATGTGTTCTCTAGTTGTAAAATGTTACTTGGGCCTACAGGAGTTTCACATATAGCAACATCAGTGATCAGATCGACATGCTTGTTTTTCTTGGAGGAAGGGCCAGCGAAGGGAGCATGCGGTTTTGATTAACCAGTTAAAACTGGTTTATGGTGGTGGTGGTTTTGCAGCGTTGTCGCATTAAACTGTCGGTTTTATGATCTTTCGATATTGATGACCTGTGTGATCATGAAACTGCTATTTTTCTTGCTTCAATGACCACATGCTACGATGCGGAGCAAAACAAACACCGTTGTCGAGGAAAGGAACGTCATTTGTGTGGATGATGAGACAAGAACACGTACATGCCCGCCCGCGGTTTACTCATGTTGAGTGTGATCGGATGTGAAGGAAATGTCCACACGTCTCAACACCACCGAGCATGACTTTAGAACCCAAGTTGAAAGCGAATTCGACTGCATTTTGTCGTTTCCTTATTGCATATTAATATCTAATTCTATTGCTTTCTTTCACTTCATCTCTTCAACACCGCCTTTTCAAAATGTATACGAAATGGCCGGCAAATGTACTATCGCGGCCCAAGAGATCGCGGCCCGGACTATCGCGGCCGAAACATCGCGGCCTGAAAGATCGCGGCCTGGACGATCGCGGCCTAAACGATCGCGGCCTGAACGATCGCGGCCTGGGACGATCGTGGCCTGGGATGATCGCGGCCTGGAATGATCGCGGCCTGGGACGATCGCGGCCTGAACGATCGCGGCCTGAACGATCGCGGCCTGGACGATCGCGGCCTGGGACTATCGCGGCCTGAACGATCGCGGCCTGGGACGATCGCGGCTTGGGATGATCGCGGCCTGGGACGATCGCTGCCTGGGATGATCGCGGCCTGGGATGATCGCGGCCTGGGACGATCGCGGCCTGAACGATCGCGGCCTGAACGATGGCGGCCTGGACGATCGCGGCCTGGGGCGATCGCGGCCTGGGACGATCGCGGCCTGGGATGATCGCGGACTGGGATGATCGCGGCCTGGGACGATCGCGGCCTGAACGATCGCGGCCTAAACGATCGCAGCCTGGACGATCGCGGCCTGGGGCGATCGCGGCCTGGGACGATCGCGGCCTGGGATGATCGCGGCCTGGGTCGATCGCGGCCTGGGATGATCGCGGCCTGGGATGATCGCGGCCTGGGATGATCGCGGCCTGGGACGATCGCGGCCTGAACGATCGCGGCCTGGACGGTCGCGGCCTGGGACGATCGCGGCCTGGGATTATCGCGGCCTGGGACGATCGCGGCCTGGGACGATCGCGGCCTGGGATGATCGCGGCCTGGGATGATCGCGGCCTGGGACGATCGCGGCCTGAACGATCGCGGCCTGGGACGTTCGCGGCCTGGGATGATCGCGGCATGGGACGATCGCGGCCTAAACGATCAGGCCGCGATACTTCGGCCGCGATGCTTCGGCCGCGATCTAATGGGCCGCGATCTAACGCACGCCAAAATAACATAAAAGTATGATCTTTTATTTTGGTCCCGCGACTCAATGCGCGCACAGATAGGAAAACAGTTTCATGCATGAAGCGGGAATTCAAAATTAGAGAAGTGATCCGAGTCTCCTAGGCGACATTGAATTGCTACATAAAGATTGAAACTACAGTCTATCTCGCTAATATATGCAACTAGCTGATTGGTTGGTCATAGCAATTCTCAGCGCTGATTGGGTTAGTCATGAGCAATCAGCGCTGATTGGTTGGTCATTACGTCATGTTGCATATATTTTCCAGATATATTGCAGTTTCCTTTCACGTCTGCGCACGTATTCAGTCGAAGAACTTAAAAACAATGATATACAATTGTACATAAAATTACATAAAGTGCGGTGGTCGGTGGATGAGGTTTTCGTTGGCTATAAAACATAGGAAACAAAAAAAATTCGAAAACCAATTTGATCATTTCACTTTATCAAAAGGCTTGGCTCACGATTAAGATTAGGATTAGGAACCTTCCACGACTTTATTGCAAGCGCCTGATCAAAAATCAAAAATAAAAATACCGTTTTTGGCATTATGGCTGGTTCCGCTGGCAAGGCAAGGAATAAGATACAGAATCATGCACAAAAAACTTTAGATTGGCTGCATAAAACATCATTTGAAAACGCTAAGCTGTTTTTATACTGTCTGCCCAGTCTGCATTTTTCATTGGCTATTTGACTAGAATCTTCCAATCAAAGGACAAATATGGCGGTATTGTGGTCACCTATTTTGGTTTTTTGTTCTCCACGACGTTGTGTGTTGGCTCCAAGTTGGCAATTGGCATTATCAGTAGCAGGTTACTTGGTTGAGTTTGAATGAATCCCTCCCGCCCGACTTATCCAATCCATGTTTGATCTCGTCTCGCGTCGCGCCGCGCCGGCCTCCTTGTGTTGGTTTCTGTTTCAGATGATTTAACTTTATTGATCAAAAATTGTTTTTTTGTGTTTCAGTTTCGATTTTGGCCACTCAGCGGAGCCAGACAAGACAGGGCATTCATTTCGATTCTGATCCTGATCTCTCTCTCTCATTTTCCACGCATCCAGACAAAACGAGAAGAAATAACACAAACCGTTGGTATTTGATGTCCATTTCAATATTTTCGAACTACTGAAGCACTGCAAGCGCACAACACGATGACGATTATCTATTTTGTGACGCTGTTATTCGCTTGCCAAATCCACAGCTCCACTCAACAGTTTCGCGCCAGTGCGTTCTTTTTTGTTACCCTTTTCCCTGAACCACCACACATGCAGGCAGAAAACTGTAAAACATGGCAGTGTTCGCATTTTTGGCATTTGAATCTGACTCTGACATGATATTGAGCTGTATTGAGCCAGCTCTTCCAGGACCAATCAGTGAGAGCCCCATTCAACGGCAACGCTTTTTCTAACAGGCTGGTCGCAATGGTCTCCGTGGTCGGTGTGCACGCGCACGTGCGGCGTCGGCCAACAAGCGCGCATCCGCAGCTGTCTCCGGGGCACCGCGTGTCCGGGTGCAAATCGCGAGGCGCGCGCCTGTGCGCAGCCCGCCTGTCCCATTTTGGTTTGCGCGCAACAACTGCCGCAGTTGAACTCTCAAATCATGGGCAATCAGCTGATTGATGGTGATCACGTGCATGCATGTGGTTTCTGTGCAGACTCCACCTCCACAGCAATGCCTGCAACAGTGCACCAGCACCAGAATGCCTGCATCACGTATTCGCCTACTAAGATTCAGATTCTTTATCAGCGGATTGCTTTTAATTAGAGTTCGACTGCTGTAAACCTGAGCAGTTGGACGGAACGGGCAATTGATTAACTTTTGTTTTGTGCTTCGTGTCGCCAATCGCCATTAGTTTTTTCATTATTTAACGAATTCTTTGGATCATCTGGAGATTGGAGAATCCGCTTAAATTCACCACAAGTCGGAGCGTGCATCAAAGTTGCTCAGTTTTTTTTTGTGTGCCGTGAATCAAAATTTCGAAAACTCCAATGCCCCCAATCGTCGCAAAAGCAGTCGCTTGCACAATTTATCAACTGTTCAGTCGGGCATCACCGAATGGAACCAGTGGTCACCGTGGACGGCGTGCTCGCGAACATGCGGCACTGAGGGGCTGCGTAGTCGCACGAGGGCGTGCCCGGGCCCGTCCGGCGCGTGTCCCGGTCAACCGCGTGAGCAGCAGTCGTGCAACCGCGTCGCGTGCACTGTTGGCTTTTTTTGTTTTTATCGCACCGGTTCCGGAAACCCGAAAGTACCGAACTCCGGGCGGAAACGGGCACAACTACTACCTCGAGCCCAATATGCTCTCTGCTCAAGGGGCAGCAGACCATTATATGTTCAATTGGCCACTTGTAGTTGCCCTGTCCACAGCGAGGTTCGAACTTTCTACCTACAGAACGGTAGACAGCAGCCCTCATACCTGCGCCACAGACAGGACTAACTTTCAGTGTCCGAGTTGGGTGGGATCCGTTTCAGAAATTGCGCACCTCTGGCTCTCCCCGCCCCCCAAAAAAGAACACGAAAACAAATCTCGCGCCTAGGACTGACTGCCCTGGAAAAAGCCGAACTGAACTGAAAACAGCGAAAAGCGCGCTTGATTTGATTGTTTTTCAAATATAATCGAGCAACGTTCACGACCAGAAATGGAACGAGCAAACGATCGAATTTCAGTCGGCCATCAACCAGTGGAACGAGTGGTCGCCGTGGACGGCGATGCTCGCGCTCGTGCGGCACCGAGGGCGTGCACAGTCGCAGCAGAGCGTGCCCGGGCCCGTTCAGCTCGTGTCCCGGTCAACCGCGTGAGCAACAGCCGTGTAACCGCGTCGCGTGCAGTGTAGGTTGATTCCGCTGGAGACGATTGAGTTGTTGTGCAGGTTTGGACGCACACTATTTATTGTTCGCAAACTTGTCGCTCGTCGACTGACGCTTGTTTTTTAGTCGAACAGCCCATTTTTCAGTTTTTTTAAGAATCATAAGGACAAAACCAGAGGCACTTATTATTGGCGTTGCGAGAAGATTCAAATGTTTTTTTCTGTTCGTTCATTCAGACGGGCAGTTGGTCGCAGTGGACGCCGTTCGGGCCGTGCAGCGAACAGTGCGCCGGCGGACAGCAGCACCGATCGAGGAACTGCTTGGGCGGCACCAACTGTCCTGGTCGGCCAATCAGAAATGTGCTGTTCACGTTTGTTTTTTCAGCCCGACAAACCGCCACTATCGCCGGAGGCCTCGGTCGCCAGTCGCTTTTTGGAGCGTTCTGAGCAAACTCAATTCCAGCTATACCAAAACAAAAGCCAATCACTGTAAAATTGCTTGCTCCGCATGCGCAATCTGGATTTCCAACGCCGAGTTTCCGTGTTTCGCTTTTTCCCGAACCGAACGACCGACCATTCGTTCGGAGCGCAACCTCTTGAATTCACGGTCTCTTTTGTGCGCCCAGGCGCCGACCGTGACGCCCGTCCGATGCAACCAGCATCCGTGCGCGCAGCCAGTCTGGCAGCAGTGGACGCCGTTCACGACGTGCGCACGCACGTGCGGCGGCGGCACGCAGCAGCGACGACGCGTCTGCCAGCCGCCGGGCGCCTGTCCGGAAACGAGGAGGTTGCCATTGCCAATATGAGCCGTGTTTTTTTTCTTCGCTTGTTTTGTGGTCGTCTCTCTCCGGTCGTTCCTTTCCTTGTGATTGGAAATCGGGTCTGCTTGACAATCGGTGCAATGTACCGTATTACCTCTAATAAACCCCCATGGGGGTTTATTTCTTCAGCGACTTCTGGGGGTGGGGGTTTTTTTGGGGGGGGGGGTTTTTTGTTTGGGGGGGGGGGGTTTATTTGGAAACCATTTTTAGAGAGGTGGGCAAAATGGCAAAAATAGCTTCCATGTGAGAAGGAAGTCGCAGAAACTTCTACTCTACATAGAAATTTCCTTTTACAACAGCCTTTTGTAATGAAATTACCGTAACTCATTCATTTGGGGCCTTTGGTAAGCACAAATTTCATCATTTTCACTGCGACCAGCCACTGAATTCATTGTTTATGTGTATG
>JASANC010002585.1:0-14662 GCA_030248135.1 Theristus sp. LFF4_11 | reverse complement strand
AACCCTGTGTTATTTTTTATTTTTTCTGCGCACAACCTCCGGGTAGGATCCGTCCGTCCGTATTCCTATCGAGCGTGTTTCAGGTTTGCTCCGGGACCGGGTTTTTGTCAATCAAGGCAAAGGGCCAAAAAAATGACGGCGCCGACGACAACCACGCTGTTCGATTCATACAATGTGTACGTTGCGTTGCCTTGTCGTGCGGCGTTTTCGTTTTTTAGATTGAATTGAATTGGAATCCGCAATTTCATCTCTAGCATCACGACGACGGACAAATTCTACGTGGTGCCAGTAGATCGGCCGGATGAATCAGCGCCGAGCAACGAGGACGCTCGCACGTTGGTCGTCGATCGAATCACGAATGAGCTGCGTTTGAGTGGTGCGAGAGAGAGTGTTCTGCTTTGAAAACTTTTGACCAGAAAGTATCAATCCCGCCGCTTGTTACACAGCTCAGTAATGCTGCTAACTTCAACAAATGGCTTGCGAAGTAAAAGCACTATTGAGCTTTATAAAACTGTCCCAGCTTCATAAAATTGCGCATGGTTTTCATTGGATTGGTTTTTAGTTTTGCTGATTTGACCATCTGAGTCTTGCTGCTGCAAGCAAATGAATTTCCCTCTTTTTATGCAGCCCTCAATGAGCCAATTCCGCTGGTTGATGCGAGCCAAAAACGGCAATCGTTTGGTTTGATCGGCATTGTCCGGCTTGTTTCTGGTTTGTTTTCGGGTTTCAGAACTTTTATTACGGCATAGTTTGGCATTCATTTGGTCAGCCTCTTTGCATTTGTTTGCACTTTATATGCAACAACACGGTACCTAAATTGGTAGTGAGTTATCCGTTTTTTGGCCGTTTCAAAACATTATTATGATAGGCTAGATAGAATGTCAATGCTGACCACTTGACTGGACAAAATCTCATCTTTGTATGATTCATTCATGGTTTGTGCCAGTTTTCAGGTCCCTATTTGTTGGCGATCACCGGCAAGGAGTTGATTGGCGAGATTGCGGGCCATAAAATGCACAAAGTCACCCAAGTGACGCCGTTTGCGTATGCGCGCACGACGATGCATTTGACCGAACGAGAGGTCCGTGGGAACAGTGGTTACTGACTGGCAATCATGCTTTCAGTGTGGAATGCTTGTTTTTAATTGCGCACAGTGGCAAGCAGTCACGTCAGCAAACGTACACATGTCCTGTGTGTGTGTGCCTGTGTGTTTGTTTTGTTGGTGAGATGACTGTGATATTAGTTTAAAGTCACAAGTGAAAACAAGCGGGCTTCTTCAATACAGCTGTCGTTTTCGCCGTCTAACTTTCGAGCTGATACGTTTTTATTCAGCTTTCCTTTTCACCAAACCACTGCAATTTCTGCAATGTGTATCCATTCAAGTTGTTGTCCTGTTTTCTGAGAATCTGTGTGCGTATTTAGTTTATTCTTGTTGCAGATGTGGTACAATCGGCACTTTTTGGACATGATCCAGATGGTGTTGAACACGGACGGTTATTATTTCTCGGCCACTTATGATGTCACGCACACGCTGCAGCGACTCGAGAACACGACGCCAAACTTCAAATGGGAACCGATGCACGAGAGAGTAAGGGAGCGAATCCCAAAGACGACATTCATGAAACAGTATCTACAGTGACGGCCAAAAATGTTGGAACGCTGCGCGCGTGTTGCTGTGTATTGTGCATGTGTTGCATCAGCCCTACAAACGCTATTATAAGAATTTATGGGCTACGTTGGGTTCACGGTACACTTTTAGGCCCAACGTTGCCTATAAATTTTTGAAATAGCGTTTGCAAGGCTGATGCAACACGCGCGCAATACACAGCACTCACGCGCGCAGCGTTCCAACACTTTTGGCCGCCACTGTAGATTCTAGAAAAGCAGTATCTATGTATTGTGGATTTATTCAAACGTGTCCGAACAAAGATGACGTCATTTGCTTTAAAAACGCCCGTTTGTCAAAGTACAGGCACTAAAATTTCAGTTTGGTGTGACTGATTCGACATTCACCATTTGTTTACGGGAAGAATCGGCTAAACGGAAAGTCTGGTTTGCAGTGAACGGCAAGTGCATGTTTTGCGGCACATGACGTCATTTCAGTGGGACACGTTTAAAAAATAGGTCATACACAACACAGCTATGCGTCACTATCCACCAGCTACTGATTCATGAATGTCCTTTAAGCGGGCACTTTTGTAGACTTCAATGATATCACACAGACACACTGGCATACGATTGTGTGTAGTTTTTTTCTCCAAAGAGCCAAACTAGAAAAGTGTCACGACATCATTTGATTGTGTTGTTCATTGTTGCATCGTTGTTCGTTCACTAATAATTTCTACTTGTGCAGGCTGATGAACGCTTCGTATGGAACAAGCATGCGCTTCAAGAACTGACCAGTCAACCGGAGGTAAGACCCTGTTAATGTTGACCTGCTTCTCCAACCAGGTGCCTGTGGTTGTTCAGATTTCGAGTCCCGAGTGTGGTTTGAGATTGGTGAACATTTTGCAGTTGGCGAAGTTCGCGATGCCGATCATGCACGGATTCGTTGGCATACGCCGCTGTCGTCTGATGGATCGTCTTGGCACGGAATTCAAGCTCTGCGTCGTCAGTCGACGGTCGATCTACCGAGTGGGACCGCGGTTCTTCTCGCGAGGTTTTTGCTCTTTTTTTCGTTGGATTCGGTTTTTTTGTTGGTTGCTGCAGAAGATATTGTTGTTACAGTGCGGTATACTACAGGCATAACAGCTTTTGATTATATGCAGCGGCTATTGATTCTACGCTACTTCACACAGTTTTGCTTTTTTTTCAATTGGTCACCACCACCCTTGTCAGACTATTGAATCGTGAAATTTCAGACAATTTGGAAAAGCAAAACAGAGCACGCTGATTCGCTGCATTGCAGCGGAGCGACGAATCAACGTCTTCAGTTGAAATGCAGCCAGCCAGTTTAGCTATACGCTTTCAAAATTTTCTTTTCGAATTTCAGGCGTCGACATGAACGGCCATCCGGCAAATTTCGTCGAGACGGAGCAAATCGTTGAATTGAACAAAACCGTGAACGAGCGCACTGTGACATATTTATGCTCAAACGTTCAGGTTGGTTGGTTTTGTGTTCAGGCGTATTGTCAATTATCTAAAAATGCGGGAGACGCATATAAAAGGAGGAATATGGCCTTGTGTAAGCAGTGAAAGACTTGGCTCGACAACGCTTTTCAAGTCTCTAATGTGGTACGCACGGATACAAGTACATAAGAGCCATATTTTTGCGCCGTTTATTTATGATTTCGGTTGCACATGGCAACCCTCGTACTTTGCATTGTAGACAAATGAAACTTTCACATTTGCGGATTTCGGGCATTTAGCGACCACTAAAACTACTAAAATAACAATCAGACTTTAGCTCGCTGACACTGGTTTGTCCAGGACAAATTGTACCGCAGAAGCATTGCGGAACGCAAGGTCTCCTGTGGCAAAGGCAATGACTCACGGGACAGACGGTTTATCCTGCCACACTAGTTGAAGTTGACACCGGTAAAAAAGGTGAAAATCAATGGAAGACAACTCCTTTTTGTCACTGGTGTTGGTGTGTACACAGCGGTGCGTACGTTAACAACAACGAAAAAGCTACATGCAACAATGTTTTGCAATCTCTGATTTTTCTGTTTTTGCACAGAATTTACAGAATTTCGCACATGGCGTGATTTTAGATTAAATCGAAGAGGACAATTATAAAATAACTTCAAAGTTTTACGCTTTTCAGCAAAACGAAAACGAAAACGAAAGTTTCGGATTCGCTGCCCTCCGGGGATATAGCGACCGCAAGCCACCGAAACCGAAATCGGGCTAAGATCACTGGTGCCCCCCAAGACAGAGCGGGGCTTAGAGGCTGTCCCCCTCACGTGGCGAGGATATTGGTTCCACGGGATGGTGAGCCGTCCATTCCCCAATCCCACCGGAGTTTGGTACCTTCGGGTTTCCGGAATCGGTGGGGGGCGTGCTTCAAAAAAAAACAAACAAACGCGGCGCAAAAATATGACTCTTATGTACTTGTATCCGTGTGTACCACATTAGAGACTTGAAAAGCGTTGTCGAGCCAAGTCTTTCACTGCTTACACAAGGCCATATTCCTCCTTTTATATGCGTCTCCCGCATTTTTAGATAATATTCTGACTTTTACATAAGCCCTGAAGGTCGGACCAAAATCACAGTTCGACTCAGGTTTTTCATTTTTTGTTTTTTAGGCCGATTTCGCATATGCTATTTCTACCGCCGATTCGCCCAAAATCGTCACGATTCAGTACCTAGAATTGCTCACGCAAGAAAACTGACCCAAAAGACGTGATTGGCGCATTGAATTACCCTGGAAAATACCCTTTTCTTGTTTTTCGTTTATGGACCGATTTCGCCAATTTATAGTATAGTTGAATTAATTTAAAGATAACCGTTTTAACTTATTGCATTGCTTGCTCAACTGATTTGTGTCATTCTTCCACGATATAACGCTGACACTATAGACCGCTAATAGTGTTTTCTACTATCGCTTTAACTTTATAGCTGTTACTATTATTCGCATGCACTATCGCTCTGACTCTATAGCCTTCGCTATTATTTGTGTTCACTATCGTCTTAGCCATATAGCCTCCACTATTATGCGCGCTCCAAACACCACCACTTCAATGTAAAAATAGTGCTCACAACTACTGCATGCAACTAGTGTTTGATCACTGAACCATTGTCTCCCTTTTCAATAAAAATAACACACCACCTACGTCAACAACTGAGCGCCTATATAAAGCGATGAATCTTTGACTCTTGGGGGCAGACATTCGGCATTCGGCATCCGTGAGGCATTCGTGGTAGTTTCGGTAGCAATCTTGGTTTAGTTGTTTGAAAGCCAGTCGTGTGGCCCACCATGTGACAATCAGTTAAAAGGTATTCAGAAAGGTTCGGCTGTCAGTTTATAATTGAGTCTTTTCTGGTCTTCATCAGTCTTTGACGGTCTTAGTGGTGTGTAGAAGCCCTACACCCAGAACAGGTACCGATCCACCTCAACCTCGAACCTCCAAATAACACTTTATGGTAGCACCGACCCTGTTCGATTCGACGATGTAAGTGAATACTGTTTTGATTTTAATTGTTTGTTTAAATTTTACTTACTTACTTGCTGTATATATTGTTGATCTATTTGCTATTTGCTGCCCATTTATTGTTTTTCTTTGTTGTTTGTACAGTTTGCGCATCCTTTCAAAACTGCGATATACCTTTTGCTAATGCCAGGACTGCTAGCTCAAGATGAGTCAGATCAGGAAACCCTAGAAGAAAACAGAACAGACGCAACTGTGGACCTGCTTTTAAATAAAGTTGCTGACCTAGTTGAGCATATCAGCGATTTATTTCAAACCATTTCAACTTTAATAAACACGCTTGATCGCAATCTCGCCCGATACGCTGAATTGACAATGCCCCCGTCGTCTGAACACTAATTGTTCCTCTTCCCTAATCACTGCACTTAAATGGCACAAAACTCGCGCTCACATCTAACGTTAATTCTGCCGCGCCCAGCGAACGCAATTGACATTGATTACCAATACGTCTCAGATGTTTTAGCCGCGGTTCATTCACAGCTAAATACGTTAGCTCGCTGCTTACACTACGCTGATCCAAACATTCTTAAATCGGAAGAATTCATTAATTACTATCATCAACTGTTTCCAAAATTCCAACAAATCAATTCGGGCATTCTTTTTGTAATGACACGTCCATCACCTCAGGTTGCTACCACCACAGAACCGCACACTTCCAGTTCAGTAGACATAAATAACAATTAGCTTTTATCTTTTTACTGTTTGTTCAACCAAGTTTTTCTTTTTCTCATGCGCGCCTCGCAATCTATAGAACCTTCATCAGAGTCCGAAGCTCCCATCACTTATCGTGAATATCGCACTTATCAACGTGACTTACGGAAACTAATTGATTGTTACAACACAAATAGTGAATCACTTAAATCTGTGTTACATTCTTTGTTTACTAGCGTTGACACAATGCAAGACAGGACTTGCATGATCTCTGATTCAAGTCTGATGTCTAACGCAGACTTGAAATTCTTCACAGGTAGATCGCAAGATTTTGACGAATTTATTTCCATATTCGAAATTGCGTGCGATGCTTTGCAATTTGATGAAGCCAAGAAATTGCGCACATTACCAGTATATCTACGCGAAAATGCTTTAGACGCTTACAAAGAATTAACACCTACTCAAAAAACCACATATGCTGATCTTGTTAAAAATTTGCGAGAAAAATTTTATCCAGCACTACATAATCGTTTTAGTCAAACGATATTAGCTAATCGAACACACAGGGAAAACGAGTCCGTAAGCAATTTCAGTCAAGATTTAAAAAAGCTTGTGCAAGCTGCTTATCCCAAACTTGAGAAAGAAAATTTGGATGAACTTCTCTTGTCTCACTTCCTGCAAAAACTCAAGCCAAGCATCCGCTTTTATGTCTGTTTGCAAAACCCAACAGATTTCAATGACGCAGTCACAAAAGCCCAGCTTGTTGAAGCGCAAACCATTCTAGAAACCGGCCAATCCTTAAAACAGTTTGATCCGCCATCACCATCAAACATTAACTATTTGAACTTTCATGATGAACCACCACCACACAGCGCAAATCAAACCAACCAGCTTTCTGTAAATGACCGCATCACAACACTTGAACAACAACTTTCTCAACTGCTTGCCTACCAACATAATTTCTTCAGCAACAATACGTTTCCATCTCAACCACGTAGCTTCACACGTAGATGTTTCAATTGTGGCTCTCCTTACCACCTAATCGCTCGCTGTCCAAACAAACTTTCTCGCGCACATAATATACAGGCCCACGACAACAATCACCAATTTCAAATTTACTCTCACAATAAAAACCCAGCACCCGCAATTGTTAATTTTGTGTCAAATGAAAACGCCGAAACCCAAGAACTTTCGCAACTCAGCATGCAAGATGAAAACGACGCGCTACGCGAACGCCAATCAAAATTACTCACTGAACTCCGCGATGATTTGATGCGCAAAACAAAAGTAAATTTTATTCATTCTAACAGTAAAGACAGTTGTCCGCTTCAAACCAAGCTCAAACCACTCATGCACGCAAGCATGAAGCCGCCCAATTTTACTGCAACCAAAGAATCCACTGCTGCCAATGACTCTGAAGACGGCGATATCTTTTATGATGCCCCGGAACAAATCGAACACTACACTCCTGATTGCCGAAACAAACTCTCAGCTAATATTGATGATCTAGTTTCTAACTCTCACCAAAAGCGCCGGAAAAAGAAAAAGTCAACACCGCCCAAGCTAGTGCGCACTAAACCTTTACAGCACGTATTGCATCAATCCATTCTAGAATTTGTGCACTCAAAAACTGTTCGTAATGCAGTGTCTATATTAAAATCTTTGTGTTTTATTTTTATGTTGGCTGCTCTGTTAATAATTTTTGGTGTTGTCTTGAAGAAGCTGAATCGCGTTGATACTAATTGTTTGAAACTTCCTGAGAACCCGAAACATGTTTTTATTAGCGTTGCACGGATAGTTGCCGCCCAGAAATCCAAATCGAAGCTTGAGTCACAAGTGTTAAACGCAAACACAAAACAGGTTCGACAAGAAAAATGCACGGTAAGCTGTTTGCTTTTGCATCCCCCTGTTGAAATGTTGCAGAATTTGTGTTTAAAAACTTTACCGCAAACCAATTATCACCGCGCATCCCTTATAACCTGGAAAGAATTGTTGTCAAGAATCCGCGTTTGCGACCTTTTGAATTTTGCCCGTACCCCAGAAAAACCGCCGTTGCTTTGTCAGCGGTGAGCAAAAAAATAAGTATGTCAAAAATCGGGTGCCAAAAAAAGATGTCCGTTCTCTCAACGTGTTTGAAATGTTTTTTTGTCATGTTATGTTACCTGTTGCTTTGTTGTTGTCTTTCTTTTTGATTTTCTTCGTGTATCTGCAAAACTTGAGGTCAAGTTTTAATTGAGAATGAGCGTGGGTAACAGTTATTTGATATTTCATATCGACGTGATATTAGAACATTTTTGAAACGAAGAATCTGTTTGACGATTGCTGCACGTCAAAAAAAAATTGAGATTTAGTTGCTCGTTTTCGTTTTCTGTGTTTTCGATCACCCCTCGATCCTACAGACTTGAGGACAAGTCTAATTGAGAATGAGCGTATAGTATAGTTGAGTTAATTTAAAGATAACCGTTTTAACTTATTGCATTGCTTGCTCAACTGATTTGTGTCATTCTTCCACGATATACCGCTGACACTATAGACCGCTAATAGTGTTTTCTACTATCGCTTTAACTTTATAGCTGTTACTATTATTCGCATGCACTATCGCTCTGACTCTATAGCCTTCGCTATTATTTGTGTTCACTATCGTCTTAACTATATAGCCTCTACTCTTATGCGCGCTCTAAACACCATCACTTGAATGTAAAAATAGTGCTCACAACTATTGCATGCAACTAGTGTTTGATCACTGAACCATTGTCTCCCTTTTCAATAAAAATAACACACCACCTACGTCAACAACTGAACGCCTATATAAAGCGATGAATCTTTGACTCTTGGGGGCACGCATTCGGCATTCGGCATCCGTGAGGCATTCATGGTAGTTTCGGTAGCAATCTTGGTTTAGTTGTTTGAAAGCCAGTCGTGTGGCCCACCATGTGACAATCAGTTAAAAGGTATTCAGAAGGGTTCGGCTGTCAGTTTATAATCGAGTCTTTTCTGGTCTTCATCAGTCTTTGACGGTCTTAGTGGTGTGTAGAAGCCCTACACCCAGAACAGGTACCGATCCACCTCAACCTCGAACCCCCAGATAACACTTTACAATTTCCACGGCGGATTCGCCCGAAATCGTCGCGATTCAGCATCTAGAGTTGCTCACGTAAGAAAACTAACCCAAAATCAGTGATCAGCGCATTGAATTACCCTGGAAAACACCCTTTTCTTGTTTTTCGTTTCTGGACCGTTTTCGCTGATTTCCACGGCCGATTCGCCCGAAATCGTCACGATTCAGCATCTAGAGTTGCTCACATAAAAAAACTAACCCAAAATCCGTGATCAGCGCATTGAATTACCCTGGAAAACACCCCTTTCTTGTTTTTCGTTTATGGACCGATTTCGCCAATTTCCACGGCCGATTCGCCCGAAATCGTCGCGATTCAGCATCTAGAGTTGCTCACGTAAGAAAACTAACCCAAAATCCGTGATCAGCGCATTGAATTACCTTGGAAAATACCCTTTTCTTGTTTTTCGTTTCTGGACCGATTTCGCCAATTTCCACGGCCGATTCGCCCGAAATCGTCACGATTCAACATCTAGAGCTGCTCACATAAAAATACTAACCCAAAATTCGTGATCAGCGCATTGAATTACCCTAGAAAACACCCTTTTCTTGTTTTTCGTTTCTGGACCGATTTCGCCAATTTCCACGGCCGATTCGCCCGAAATCGTCACGATTCAGCATCTAGAGTTGCTCACGTAAGAAAACTAACCCAAAATTCGTGATCAGCGCATTGAATTACCCTGGAAAACACCCTTTTCTTTTTTTTCGTTTCTGGACCGATTTCGCCAATTACCACGGCCGATTCGCCCGAAATCGTCACGATTCAGCATCTAGAGTTGCTCACGTAAGAAAACTAACCCAAAATCCGTGATTAGCGCATTGAATTCCCACGGACTAGACGTTTTTCCTGTTATTTTTCGTTGCTCAGACAAAATTTGTAAGAGTGAAAAACTGATATCCAGTCAAAATGCAACGAACTTTCAAAAAATGCACAATTTTTACCCAAAAAAGTGCCCGGGCAAAAAAATAAACTAATTTTTCAAAATATACGGATGAAATTACCCCAGGAAACATTTTTGTTCAACTGTGAAAGTGTCCCAGCTAAAAATTGAAAGAGCGAACACTTAAAACCAGGTGAAAACCCTGCGAACTTTTAAAAATACCCAATTTTTACCCAAAAACAAGGTCGGGGCAAAAAAATTAACCTAAAGAGCAAAATCTACGGTTGAAATTACCCCAGGAAACATTTTTGTTCGACTGTGAAAGTGTCGCAGGTAAAAATTGAAAGGGCGAACACATGTTGATTACATACCTGAAAAAAAAATACCAAGAAAAATAAGTAACACTGTTTTCAGAATAGGTTTTTCGTGTCTACAGCGTATGAAAAGTCGTCCGATGAAAATTTTTCGCGGCTCAGAACACAACTTTGGGTGTTCGTTTCGTGTGCACAGAGCCAAGTTTGTGGCTTATACTATGCTCGCTGGAGGCAGCGAGCAAATTTGAAAAAAGCGCGCTGGGGTATAACGGCTCATATTATGCGTGATGCGCTCTCCGCTCGCTGCGCTCGCTCGCGCATCCGCATGAATATCTGAGTTGTAAATTGATGATCGATAAAATTTAAAAAAATCGATCAAAATGAACACAAAGTATCATGAATGTTCTCTGTATTTTGGACACTGACCGACATCAGTTACAGCAGAGCAAAGACTTGGGTCTCCGAATTTCATGCTGTTCATACACTTTTATCGGAGTTTCCTGCTTTTTCGTGAAATAAAATGGATGGATGGATGAAAGATCTCATCAGTGATGTGTCCTCCTTGAAGAATAGAATCACCAAACGATTCAGCGAACGTGTTGCATTGCAGCTGCGCGGCTCGATCCCGCTGATCTGGCAGCAACGGCCGAACCTGCGCTGGCAGCCGCAGCCGCAGTTGATTGGTGACGAGTGGCAGCAGATCGAGGTGCTCCGGAGGCACTTCGACGACCTCGTTCTCTACTACCAGACGACTCCGATTGTACGACACTGGGCGTTTTCTCAGTTGATTTTGTTACGTTTTTGTGTAGAGTCAGACTGAAACGTAAAAAAAATTTTGATTTTTGTAGCGGATTATTGACTGTGACTCATTCGCCATTCCTATCGCAGCACATGGTCAATCTCGTCAATCAGAAAGGCCGTGAGCATCGAGTGGGCGAGGCGTTGCAGCGAGTCGTGGCTGCGTCGAAATTAGATCACGTCAGGTTCGACTGCATGCGTGATTCTCCAATTTCTGTTATTTGGTTGAACATTGAATCTCAGATTGTTAGGCCCGCCCCGCGCAGTGCGTTTGTTTGGTATTCTCCACAAAATTTGGTCGTGCTCAACAGCGGTCTTTTGACCCCAAAAATTGTTTCGTACTTCTCGCGCGTTTTCCAATTAATAATCGCACGTATTATAATCGTGTCTAAATACCGTTACGACAGAAAAACCGGGAACGTGCTCCGTAAATGAAACAGGTGTCTTCCATAACTTCTTGATTTCTACTGTGCCCATTTTTTGCATTTGATCGTATTCCAGGTTATATTCGTTCGACTTTCACAAGTACTGCCAAAAGTTGAACTGGGACAAACTGTCGATATTAGCGAGCGATTTGAGCCCTTTCGTTCAGCAATACGGGTGAGGGAGTGAGTGAGTGCAGAGTGAGGCAACCAAAAAAGTTATGAGGTTTTGTTAGCCGAATTTTTTTCAAACGTTAAAAACTCCATTTACCGCAAGAATAACTGCTCGACTGTAGCTTTCAAGCCTTGTAAGCGGATGTTAACCGTCAAACACAGTCGATTCAAAAGCACACGATGCATCCAAAAGAATTTGTATCCTGTGATGGATTGTCAACGAAAGTCACCGTTTTCTTTGGTCGCAGTTTTTTCGGCAACCGCACCAACGGCGACGTGGAGCAGGCCAGACTACAGACGGGTTATTTCCGCACGAACTGCATGGACTGCCTTGATCGGACCAATGTCGTACAGAGCATACTCGCGAAACAGTCACTCAGGCATCAATTGGTGGTTGGTATACCGTCTAACAACTGATTGGTTGGTGATCATCGCGTGATGCAGGCATTCTGTGGAGGCGGAGTCTCTTTTGCACAGAATGCATGCATCACGTGGTCACCGACCAATCAGCTGATTGTGTATGTCAGACTGTACAGTGGTTGTGTCTTGTGTTGAATGGGTCGCATTTGTATCGAACATGCGTATTGGTCAGATTTTTCGGCATGTTCAGCTTGTAATGTTTTTTTGGCTATGGCTATTCGGCACTGAATAGCGACTAAACTGATTTAGAGGTTCAAAAAGTGCTCCGTTTTTTTCAGTGGCTTGGAGTTTTGGAGAACAACGAATCACTCGCGCAACACACCTCGCTCGAAGTGGTCTTCAAAAATCGTAAGCCAATTTTCAGCATCAAATCCGGGAAAGAGAAAATCATTGGTTTCGATGGCTCGTGTACTATTCCGGCCCGCGAAATTCCGGCCCGTAGAATTCCGGCCCGCTCATTCCGGCCCGAAGAATTCCGGCCCGAAGAATTCCGGCCCGGAGAATTCCGGCCCGGAGAATTTTCGCCAGCAAGAACAATATTAAACCACACGAAGTGATTTTTGGTAAATAAATTCTTAAGTGATATTTTTTTGTTTAGAACTTGCTTGCAGTGACTTGTTGTAGGTTCCTAATCCTAAGCCAAGCCTTTTTGATAAGGTAAAAGGGTCACAAATTCTGTTCATGGTAAAAAAATTTGTTTCTTTTTTCCAAAAGGTTTCACTTTCCAAAAAAGCAAACAGGACGACAATCATTGAAAATACACTGTAACATGTGAACATCGATATTTTTATTTTATTATTTCATTACCAAAATCACTTCGTGTGGTTTAATATTGTTCGTACTGGCGAAATTCTCCGGGCCCGAATTCTCCGAGAGCCGCGACTCCCCCCCCCCCCCCCCGGCCGGAATTCTTCGGGCCGGAATGAGCGGGCCGGAATTCTTCAGGCCGGAATTAGCGGGCCGGAATTGTACCCCCCCCCCCCGTTTGGCTCGATCGACCTATTATCTTTCCTTTTGTTTCTGCGACTAAACCAACGCTCGCACAGATACGAAAGCTGCTTCATACTTGACGCGGGAATTCAAAATTGGTGATCTGCCCCGAGTCCCTGACACAGTGCTGAGTTACCTGGGTAAGTTTGAATTGCCTGAACAATCATGAAACCGAATTCCTTTCATATCAGCAAAAGCAATAGTCGCAGAACCAAAAGAAAAGCCAATACTTGACGTTGATGTTTTCAGTGTGGGCGGATAATGGGGACACGTGCAGTGTGCAGTATGCGGGCACGGGTGCACTGAAAAGCGGACTTCACCCATTCGGGAAAACGTACACCGATGGGTTTGCTGAATGACGCTCTAAATGCAATCACCAGATACTACAAAAACAATTGGAATGACGGCTACAGACAGGTTGCTTTCGGGGATTTTCATTCAAAACTTGAAATCGTCAAAAATTGCTGTTTCTGAAGAACGGTTTCACAGACCGTGATAAGTTGGGTTGTAAAATTTATATGTCGCACTACGATGACAGAATCGCTTTCTTGTGGTATGTTGCGGGAATTTTGTTCTGCGTGGCGTGCCATAAACAACACCAGTGGGAGGATTGCGATTAACGATGTGTTATAAACATTAACAACGGTCTGATGAGCCACAGTGCGGTTTGTCAAATGTCGTGCACCGACACGCGGTGTCCACTCGATTTGCGGCACACCCTGTTTTCGGACAGCCGCACACACACACCACGGTGCCACCGGACGGGCCACTCCGTCGCACGTTCATGACTCCGAGAACAGTTTCATTCAGAAAATCGTTCATTGAGTCTTGTAATTTCTTTAAAAACCAAACGCTCACTGCATCTGCAGGACGCACTCGACCTGATGCTCGGCCGCTTCGTCGTCGACCGCGCGAATCTGCCGCCGGCGCTGGCGACCGGCCCGATCGACTCGTGGGACTGGCGGGCGGCGTTGGGCGTCTGCTGGCTGATGGCGCTGGCGCTCGCTGTCCTGGGCGCACTCGCCACTGCCGGTCAGCAGCGGTGGTTTTTATTTGAAAGACACTGCCTTTCCCCAAGGGCGTTTGATGAGGATAAAAAGGGGACACGAACAACAAACAACAACAACAGCGGTGGTTTTTATTTGTTCTTTGTTTTGTTCCCCCCCCCACCCCACCGGTTCCTACCAAACTGCGGTGGTATGGTGAATGGGGTGAACGGTGTGCGGTCCCTGATGGTCCCGTGGACCGATGTCGTCTTATGCGTCTCCGTGTTGCACAGCAGTCAGGAAAACATTACCCGGTACACATGCAAAAGCATGACAATTTTGTGTTTTTTTTCACCTGACTACAATGGAATGCCGCACAGTCCGAGTCATAGAGAAGTAGACACTCGACGCGCGCGCACGGTTGTTTGCCAGTGTGTTTGTTTTTGGGACTGCAACACAAAGAAAGTGCGCGGTCTTCAGACGATGAGTTTCGTTTTGTTCTGTCGTTTTCTGGTTTTCTAGAGCAAACGAATGTTGCGGTCGAATGTCGATGCTAACTGTTCAGAAATGTCACAGTCACAGAAAAGACAAAGCGGAAACTGAATTTTGCAGTTTTTCCACGACTTTCTTTTGCATAGAATACCGCGCTTGAATGGACACCTTGTTGGCTTGCTGTGTTCCTGGTCTGTTCGGCACTATCTTTGTCAATGGACGCTGCACCTGCATCCACCGAAACTGCATCAAGAATGATCTGTTCTTTT
>JASANC010002584.1:0-17743 GCA_030248135.1 Theristus sp. LFF4_11 | reverse complement strand
TGGGCGGGGGGGCCGGGGGTGTAGGGTTAGGGGAAAAAAAAATCCGGATTTTTTTTTTAAATTAAAAAAAAAATTTTTTTTTTAAAAAAAAAAAATTTTTTTACAAGTTAGGTTCGTTCGAAGCGTCTCGTCGAGCTGAGTTCATCTAGACTATTTTCAGAACGATCCGGAAACTATAAGAGCGAAAATCGTGTTTTATTGAAATTATGTCCATTTCATAGAGGGAAAGTTGGATTTTCAACAGTAAAAAACAGGGCAATTTTTCACGTGTACTGGAATATAGAACCGTTCTGAGTGGTTCCTCTTTAGAAAATTACCAAAATTTGACTGTGTTCAAAAATTCCTGTTTGCTGTGGCTAAGTCGGCAACCCCTGTCGACCCGGTCGCCCCCCCCCCAAGACACTTACTTTCAGGTTCAACCAGCTATGCTATCTGCCACATGGCGAGAGCCCACTCTTCAAATCATCGTATCGAAAACACGTACCATGATTTCGCGATCACGTTGCGGGCAACTGACAGACGCAAGTTTAACACGTTAGTTTAGCTCAGCACGCAAGTTTTAACATGTGGCCATGTTATCGGGTATCTGAAAAAACGGTCGTGTGATGTGGTATTAACCAACATCTCCGCTCAAATTGTTTAACAATATATCGCACAACTCCATTGTAGACCTATAACATACGCCAATCAACAAGATATCATGTTCATCTCATGGCCTACCGACTGAAAAACATGTTCTAAGTTGCAAGAAAACGATTTCTGAAACGATATTTCAATTCAGTTAAGTCATTTCAACGCTAAAAATTGACTCTAGAAGTCATCCAAATCGAAAAACATGGAGTACGTCGGTCAAAATGACCAAATAATGACATTTACCTAAGCACACAAAGAAGTTGGGAAGAAAATTTGGTTTGAACTTTCAAAAAATTATGCCATAAATCGAATTTTCAGAGCAAAGTAGAAGAAAAAATTTTCAAATTTTTTTTTTAAGTTTGAAAAAAAAAATCCAAATTTTTTTTTTTTAAAAAAAAACGAAAAAAAAAATAAAAAAAAAATTTTTTTTTCAAAGCCCCTAACCCTACGGGGGTGGCCGGGAGAGGGGTGCGCACCCCCAGAGCACCAGAGACCGTCGAGTGGGGGGGCACCGTGCCACCCACCCCCTAAAACCGGGCACCCCCTATCGGACCCCCCTCTCGAAAATTTGGCCGACACCCCCCCCCACACCCCCATGAAATTTTGTCTGGCGGAGACCCCCCCAACTAGGGTTGTTAAAAAAAACAAAAATCGTCATTTTTGTTTTTTTGAAAAGAAAAATTTCAAAAAAAAATTTCAAAAATCAAAGTTGTGCTAAATCAACTAGGGAGTTCGAAGAACCACATATGATATGCAAGCGCCTCCGGAATGACTCCCGTATGGCGGAACTTTGGAGATTTTGTTTTGGTGACCTCAATTACCCCTTTTCCAAACCGTTACCATACCTCTTCTAGTGATTTGACCCCCAAAACGTCACTGATTGTCCCCCCCAGCCCAAGTGAAAATACACATACCGGTTTGAAATTCGATCAATTCTGATGATGTGTCGCGACGGCAGGACACGAAACGGCAACCAGACAACGTAACGCTTGCAAACGGAGCAGCTCGGACGCTCAAATTTAGATTGCGAGGCGAATCATCACCTTATCTGCATCGGAAACAGTACCGTGGGCCCAAACAAATTTTCGAAGGGGGGGGGGGGGGGGTATGGTGTCGTGGGGGGGGGGGTGCCGACCAAAAGTGAGGGGGGGGGTCCACTCCAACCTATGGTAACGTGGGACCCCCCCCAGGGGGTCCCATGGGGGGCAGTACCGAAGGCGAAAGCAAATTTTCGAGGGGGGGGGGGGGGTGTCGTCACGTGGGGGGGGGGGTGCCGAAAATTTTTCAGTGGGGGGGTGTCAGTCATGGTACAGTGACACCCCCCCCCCAGGCGTGGGCCATGGGGGGGTGCACTATTGTAGAAAATTTTCTGGGGGGGGGGGGCACACCCCCCACCCCACCCATGAGATTTTTTGGCTTAAATTTTGAAGGAAAAACGCTAAATTTTGCTGCAAAATCTTTGAAATTACAATGAAGAATGTCAAGTTATCATATATTTAGCTTATATTATGGACTTTAAAGACAAAAAATCATGATTTTTGAGCAAAAATTCATGATTTTTGGGTGGTCCGAGAAATTTTTTGGGGGGTGTCACCGTGTCACTGTTACTTAGGTCCGTAAAACTACAAAGCTAAACCGGAGCTGGAGCTGATCCCTGATCCCAATGTTTCACCCCTTCAACAAAGCTGTCAATCAAGGCACTTTCACTTTGTTAAAAAGGCTTCACTTAGGATTAGGATCAGGTTTAGGATTAGGAACCTACAACGACTTCATTAGGATTAGGATTGGGCTTAGGATTAGGAACCTACAACGACTTCATTGAAACCGAACTAAACAACAAAACAGACTGTAAACTTGGCTTTGGTTTAGTAATGTAGGCAAAGCACTTAGGTCCATCTAGGGGGTGGGGGGGTGTCTAGCAAATTTCGAGGGGGGGGTGTGGATGGTCCAGTGTCTGGTTTGGGGGGTGGGTGTCGCGTGACCCCCCCCACCCCCCCCCCCCGCGGAGGTCTCGGGTGCTCTGGGGGGTGTACCCCTCCCCACCCCCCCCTCGTCTTCGGTACTGGACTGATGGGGGGTTTATATGCATTCTTAAAAGAAGCTCCAGTAATTTTTATAATCGACGCTCTACAAACTCTTTGGCGGTGTTCAGTTGATTAAGAGTTGTATGTGAACAATCAGCCCAAGCCCAAACTGTTTTTTTGAGGAAATTGAATTCTTTTCTTGGAGAAAATTGAAGTGAAACAACAACAAATTGAACGGTTTTGAAATTGACGGATACATCTTTTTTGCAAAGTACATGAAGTTGATGGATCGAAAAGAATAAAAATCAACTGAATTTGAACATACAGAAGATTATCAACTGAATTTGAATACACAGAAGATTGTTGGCCAGGTGTACTGGAGCTTGTCATGGGTTTACTGGATTGCTTGAATTAACGTTTGCTTTGAAAGCAACGTAGTTCGACAATTCACAAATTTCATTACCTATGCTTGCGCAGTATCGGTGCCCAATACTTCGTTGTTGAAAGTTGGTCAATGACGCCCACTTCAACCGATGGCCAATTGAGATAATCAACGTTGATGGTTAATCTGGCGCAGAGCCAAAAAAATAAACATGTGACCTCTTTCATTCTTTTGCGTTTCCGAACTTGTTTGTGAAAGCCTAGGATAGCCGCGGCGGACGAAAACACGACACGACACGATTTCTAACAAAAAACGCTCTTGTGACAAAATTAATGTGGACAAACTTTTGTTACTTCTGTGTGGACGGTTCTTCGTGCTATTCTGTTCATTCTCTGTCCTCGCTCAGAATTCACAATGTGAGGCGAAATGTCACATTGACTTGGCTGCATTGGAAATGTTAAGGAGAGATTTGCGATTGCGTCTTCATGTCCTCGTCCAAAGCGGTGCTTTTGGGTTCTTTGCAGTTGTTTCACATTCCAATTCGCAATCAGTTCGAAGGCTTGTAAACAGTTTTCACTTTTCAGACTGATAGTATTGTTTCTATCAACAGAAGAATAAACAAAAAACAAATAAAAAACCGAAATCACATAATTATAGTTTGAGCTCCAGCACAACGGGAATGTTTCATTTGTTCTAGGTTCAGTCGGGTGGGTTGGTATTTTCAAGTTGAACTTCTGTTGCTGAATGGTGGCTGAGCGCGTGTGTGGGAGGGTGTGCTGAAACTCCGCCTCCTTTTTTTCTTCCCTGTGTTTTGGAGGAGGAGCACCGGAACTGCAGATGCAGCTACTTTTAATAATGATGCATTACGTGATGGGGGGGGTGCATTTTTTCAAAATTTTCTGTGGGGGGGGGTCCACCCCCCCCCCCCCCCCAAGAAATTTTTTCGCTTAAATTTTAAAGGAAAAACGCTAAATTTAGCTGCAAAATCTTTGAAATTACAATGAAGATGGTCAAGTTATCATATATTCAGCTTATATTATAGACTTTATAGACAAAAAATCATGATTTTCGAAAAAAATTTAGGGTGTGCAGAAAATTTTGGGGGGGGGGGTCTCCGCCAGACAAAATTTCATGGGGGGTGGGGGGGGGTGTCGGCCAAATTTTCGAGGGGGGGGGGTCCGATGGGGGGGGGGGGTGCCCGGTTTTAGGGGGGTGGCACGGTGCCCGGCCCACCCCCCCCCCCCGACGGTCTCTGGTGCTCTGGGGGGGGTGTACCCCCCCCCCCCCCCCCCCCCCCCCCCCGCCCACGGTACTGATTGGAAATGGTAAGCCAACCTTTGGGACGCTCAAAAACTTAATCGCAGATGTTGTTGAAGCCTGAAATCAGTCGGTAAAACGGTCCAAAAATCGACTGCTAAAGGTTTTAGGTTGGCCGGTTGCCCTTCTTTTCTAAAATCCGCTTCAGGTAAAACACGCTCGTTGTCGGACATTGCTAAAACGGACCTGATTTAAATCTTAATCCTGAAGCCTAATCCTAAGCCAAACCTGATCCTAACGGTTACCCTTCTTTTCTAAAAACCGACACGCTCGTTGTCGGACATTGCTAAAACAGACCTGATTCAAATCTTAATCCTAAAGCCTAATCCTAAGTCAAACCTGATCCTGACCTAATCCTAACCTAAGCCAAGCCTTTTCAAGAAGGAAGATGTCAGAACAATTGCGTTTTGAACAAGTTCTTGTTGGGGCCGGAGCGTGTGCACGCGCGCTAGTGGATCATGAGCATGAGCATGCCGATGCCACGTGCGCGTGCGTTTTAAAAAAGAAGCGCCAGGCTACATAAGTCACAAAATATATAGGGCGTCAATTAAAGTTAACTTCACGCTCTTCACTGGTTTCTTCTTCTTTGCCCGTTTTTCTTGGTATGATTGCGGCCTCTGGCCCGAAGAGTTGCGCCCCGTTCGATTCCGACCCGAATATTTCTGGCCCGGACAATTCCCGCCCGAATATTTCTGGTCCGGACGATTCCGGCCCGGCGAATTTTCCCCAGAACGACTAATAACTGCTGGGAGTTGGGTTGGGAGGATTGCCTTTTTTCGCATTCCACAATCAACTAACGCAATCGCAGATTTTAAAATGATTGCAAAAAAGAAAATAAACTTCAGCCAAATCTAATCCCAAACTAAGCAAAGTTGTTGTAGGTCTCCTAAGCCAAGCCTTTTACATAAAGGCTCTTCGGAAACGTGAGTTTTTGAAAAAACTGTTTTGCCGTGATTTGTTTGATTTTGGATTCACCGAAAATCACGAAAAAACGGCACAGGTGATTTGCTGTTGCTCGTGAAACATTCGCCAGGCCGGAATTGTCCGAGCCCGAATTCTCCGCGCCACAATCGAACGGGCCGCAATGAGCGGGCTGCAACTCTTCAGGTCGCAATTAGAGAGCCGCACCCGCAATTGAACATACGTCAGCGTGAATTGGTGCCAAGTGGGCTGAGTTTTGTCTTATTGGATTTCGGATTTCACATTCTCTCATTCCCATTCCGTGACTTGTGAAGCTTCACGTTTACGAGGTAATATCAAAGAAAATTTTTGTTGAACTTTCAAAAAATTGTGCCAAAAATTGAGGTTTTCAGAGCATATTAGAGGCAGTACCGAAGGCGAAAGCAAATTTTCGAGGGGGGGGGGGGTGTCGTCACGTGGGGGGGTGCCGAAATTTTTTCAGTGGGGGTTGTCAGTCATGGTACAGTGACACCCCCCAGGCGTGGGCCATGGGGGGTGCACTATTGTAGAATAATTTCTGGGGGGGGGGGTGCTCACCCCCCACCCCACCCATGAGATTTTTTCGCTTAAATTTTGAAGGAAAAACGCTAAATTTTGCTGCAAAATCTTTAAAATTACAATGAAGAATGTCAAGTTACAATATATTTAGCTTATATTATGGACTTTAAGGACAAAAAGTCATGATTTTTGAGCAAAAATTCATGAGTTTTGGGTGGTCCGAGAAAATTTTGGGGGGTGTCACTGTTACTTAGGTCCATGTAGGGGGGGGGGGGTGGGGTGTGCAGCAAATTTCGAGGGGGGGGGGGGGTGGATGGTCCAGTGTCAGGTTTTGGGGGGTGGGTGTCGCGTGACCCCCCCCCCCCCCCCCCCCCCCCCCCCCCACGCGGAGGTCTCGGGGGCTCTGGGGGGGGTGTACCCCCCCCCACCCCCCCTCGTCTTCGGTACTGCCCACGGTACGGTACTGGTGGTGGGGAGCAGTACCGTGGGCCCAAAATTTTCGAGGGGGGGTATCTGGTTTTTTTTTGCAGAAAAACGTCGGTTTTTTGCAGAAACTTTGGACCTTTTGCAGAAATCTGCAAAAAATTTTTTTTGCAGATTTCTGCAAATTGCAGAAACAGATTTTCATACAAACTTTGGTTTTGCAATATTCATTTTATGCTCAGCGTTTGACTGAGGTTTCACATCAACATGGAAAAAATTTCAAATAGGTTTGTTGTCAAAAAACAGCTTCGGCGGTTGCTGTAGCGCAACGATTGGTGCTTTGTCTTGCCTTCGTAAGTAAACTTTCAAATGCAAATTCAGATTTCAAATTTCAAATTCGAAAAATAAAACAGAATCAGATCAAATCGAAAATTATTGTTTGCTGTCGTCAGGCTTTCTGTTTTTAGAATTAGAATGAAGTGATCCATCATCCACACAACAGAAGATGCAAAAATAAGACATTGGCGGAGGTACGGTGCGCAAGTTTGTCGTCGAGCTTGTCGAGAATCTCAGCAACCGATTCGAAGACGCGCACAGCGTTCTCAAGGCTGCCAAAATATTCTACCGTCTGAGATGGATGGATCTGAACAGCAGCTGGCATGCGGAAATGCCGATCTGCTGTATCTGCACCAGTTTTATTTATCAATTTTGCCGGGCAGTATCGCTGACGAATGGAAACGATTCAAATGCGAACAAATTCAGTTCCCTGGTCCGAGTATAACTG
The DNA here is from genome assembly GCA_030248135.1 of Theristus sp. LFF4_11. Taxonomy (NCBI): domain Eukaryota; kingdom Metazoa; phylum Nematoda; class Chromadorea; order Monhysterida; family Xyalidae; genus Theristus; species Theristus sp. LFF4_11. Next base: position 10,722 of record JASANC010002584.1, on the reverse strand, counting down.
CACTGCAGGCAAGCATGCAGTATCTTGGGATGAAAGCAAAGAGGCGATAAAAAATCAAACCGAACAAAGTGAACTGCAGCTTTGAGAACGTCGAACCGACCGAAGCCATCGCTTTGATTGCGAAATTTGAGCAATGAGGGTTTTCATTTGATATTGATTGTGTTGTTGTTGTTAGGTTGAATGATTTGAGACAAATGATTGGTGATTTGTTTGGTTTGGCAATCTGGTTTGGTTTTGGTGTTTTTTCTGAATCTTTGAAAAATTCTGCGGTAAAACGATGCAATTGGCAACTGCAATTCTGAGCATCGTTAAGAAATGATGCTCAGAACGAAAAATGACATTAAACAAGCACAAAAACCATTTTCGTCATGTTTTTGAAATTTGCAAAAACCAAATTTCATTTGCAGAAATGTTTTACCAAAATTCTGCAAACAGTAGCGAAAGCGGGACCTCGGGTCATAGAGTTGTTCTAGGGGGACCTGGGGGGGGGGGGCGGTGTCACGATTTTATTTCCCCGTGTTTTTATTTCCCCGTGCGGGGATTTAACCATGGTGCTAAATCCCCGTACGGGAAATGGACTATGGTGTTAATTCCCCGTAGCCGTTTTAAAAACCCCGTGTTTCTGTTTGCGTCCACTTTGTTCTCTTTATTTCACATTATTGTTGAAGTGATATTTGTGATACGTTACCATTTGCACCGCACTCGGATTCGCGTTGTATTGTGGGCATCTGACAGCCTGTATTCAGCTGGATTTGGAAATACTGCATACGGGGTTTTTAAAACGGCTACGGGGAATTAACATCATGGTCCATTCCCCGTACGGGGATTTAGCACCATGGTTAAATCCCCGTACGGGGAAATAAAAACACGGGGAAATAAAATCGTGACACCGGCTCAATTTAGATGAGATTGACCACCGTGAGGGGGGGATGCGATCCCGTGTTTTCTCGCGGAGGGGGGTGGGGGGAGTCTAGTACCCGTGTCGAGGTAAAGAAGGGGAGGGGACAAGCATTGTGCGTGAGGGGGCGAAGTTGACCTTCTTTGCACTATGCTGTTCACACTGAAAACTGACTAGCCAATCAGCGAGTTGTATATGTTTGTGCGTTTCACTGCACGCACACGTATATGTATGTTTGCGTGAATACAATATACAAACGCTTATTTCGAAGACTGCCGTCCGAGCTGAAGCGTTTATTCGTATAGTTGCACAAGACTGATAGTTGCAGTACAGAGTCATGTGTCCAAGCGCTTTGTGAACAAAAGTACAATTCATGAAAAAAAGCAGTATTGTGATGCATGAATAATTCTTCAGCAGTTGTTTCGTCTAGCTCTTTGAATGCCGCCAAAAACCGACGCTCCTTTTCTGTGTAGGGATTTGGGCCCTTTGCAGCTGCATCGCTCAGTTTGTGTTTTCGTACCCAATGTCTCTTCATTTAAAAGCCGTCAACGCAGTCAAAACTCGGCCCGTTGTGCTGTGTACATGAAGAATTCAAGGTTCGTTCAATTATATCAATCCGAAAATTAAAATGCTCATTGCATAGATCAAATGTCTTGAATGTTAGCTAAGTCGCGGTGGCGGCCTGGGACAGTTGTATTCGGCATCTCTGTGCCACAGAGGCCACGGTGTTTCGGATTCGTCATTGAAGAACTCAGCAGCAAACTCGCGCACACAAATGTTGTCTCGGTCAAAATGATACATGTTTCCTGTGAATTATGCATACCGTATTACCTCTAATAAACCCCCATGGGGGTTTATTTCTTCAGCGACTTCTGGGGGTGGGGGTTTATTTTTTGGGGGGGGGGGTTATTTTTGGGGGGGTTATTTGGAAACCATTTTTAGGGGTGGGCAAAATGGCAAAAATACCTTCCATGGCAGGAAGGAAGTCGCAGAAACTTCTACTCTACATAGAAATTTCCTTTTACAACAGCCTTTTGTAATGAAATTACCATTAACTCATTCATTTGGGGCCTTTGGTAGCACAATTTCATCATTTTCACTGCAACCAGCCACTGAATTCACTGTTTATGTGTATGTTTTTCTGGGTATGTGTTTCGGAGAGGTTTCCAATAATCCCCATGGGGGATTATTTTGGGGGGGGGGGGATTATTTGAACTTATGAGGGGTGGGGTTTATTTTTGGGGGGGGGGTTTGTTTTGGGGGGGGGGGTTAATAGAGGTAATACGGTAAATCATCCATTCAGTTGTACTATCCTGGTTTAAATGCTTCAAAACTTCACACAACGAGGACTCACCGCAAAAGTAACAACATGTATCCAGATCTTTTATCAGTGGAGGCTTTTAAATGAAGAGACATTGGGTACGAAAACACAAACTGAGCGATGCAGCTGCAAAGGCCCAAATCCCTACACAGAAAAGGAGCGTCGGTTTTTGGCGGCATTCAAAAGCTTATTTAAAACAACTGCTGAAGAATTATTCATGCATCACAATACTGCTTTTTTTCATGAATTGTACTTTTGTTCACAAAGCGCTTGGACACATGACTCTGTACTGCAACTATCAGTCTTGTGCAACTATACGAATAAACGCTTCAGCTCGGACGGGTAGTCTTCGAAATAAGCGTTTGTATATTGTATTCACGCAAACATACATATACGTGTGCGTGCAGTGAAACGCACAAACATATACAACTCGCTGATTGGCTAGTCAGTTTTCAGTGTGAACAGCATAGTGCAAAGAAGGTCAATCCGCCCTCACGCACAATGCTTGTCCCCTCCCCTTTACCTCGACACGGGTACTAGACTCCCCCCACCCCCTCCGCGAGAAAACACGGGGATCGCATCCCCCTCACGGTGGTCAATCTCATCTAAATTGAGCCGGTGTCACGATTTTATTTCCCTCAGGCTTTTATTTTCCTCGCTCGTGGATTGCAACCGCGTTAATCCCCGTACGGGGAATGGACCATGATGTTAATTCCCCGTAGCCGTTTTAAAAACCCCGTATGCAGTATTTCCAAATCCAGCTGAATACAGGCTGTCAGATGCCCACAATACACCGCGAATCCGAGTGCGGTGCAAATGGTAACGGATCACAAATATCACTTCAACAATAATGTGAACTAAAGAGAACAAAGTGGACGCAAACAGAAAACACGGGGTTTTTAAAAACGGCTACGGGGAATTAACACCATATCCATTTCCGTACGGGGATTTAGCACCATGGTTAAATCCCCCAAGTGGGAAATAAAACACGGGGAAATAAAATCGTGACACCGCCCCCCCGTCCCCTAGAATAACTCTAGACCTGAGGTCCCGCTTTCGCTACTGTTTTCAGAATTTTGGTAAAACATTTCGCAAATGAAATTTGGTTTGTGAAAATTTCAAAACATGACAAAAATAATTTTGTTTGTGCTTGATTAATGTCATTTTTCGTTCTGAGCATCATTTCTTAAAGATGCTCAGAAATTTGCAGCTGCCAATTTGCATCGTTTTGCCGCAGAATTTTTCAAAGATTCAGAAAAAACACCAAAACCAAACCAGATTGCCAAACCAAACAAATCACCAATCATTTGTCTCAAATCATTCAACCCAACAACAACAACACAATCAATATCAAATGAAAACCCTCATTGTTCAAATTTCGCAATCAAAGCGATGGCTTCGGTCGGTTCGACGTTCTCGAAGCTGCAGTTCACTTTGTTCGGTTTGATTTTTTATCGCCTCCTTTGGCTTTCATCCCAAGATACTGCATGCTTGCCTGCAGTGCAGCTATACTCGGACCAGGAACTGAATTTGTTCGCATTTGAATCGTTTCCATTCGTCAGCGATACTGCCCGGCAAAATTGATAACTAAAACTGGGCAGATACAGCAGATCGGCATTTCCGCATGCCAGCTGCTGTTCAGATCCATCCATCTCAGATTGCAGAATATTTTGGCAGCCTGGAGAACGCTGTGCGCGTCTTCTCGAATCGGTTGCTGAGATTCTCGACAAGCTCGACGACAAACTTGCGCACCGTACCTCCGCTAATGTCTTATTTTTTGCATCTTCTGTTGTGTGGATGATGGATCACTTCATTCTAATTCTAAAACAGAAAGCCTGACGACAGCAAACAATAATTTTCGATTTGATCTGATTCTGTTTTATTTTTCGAATTTGAAATTTGAAATCTGAATTTGCATTTGAAAGTTTACTTACGAAGGCAAGACAAAGCACCAATCGTTGCGCTACAGCAACCGCCGAAGCTGTTTTTTGACAACAAACCTATTTGAAATTTTTTCCATGTTGATGTGAAACTCAGTCAAACGCTGAGCATAAAATGAATATTGCAAAACCAAAGTTTGTATGAAAAAAAATCTGTTTTCTAGAATTTGCAGAAATCTGCAAAAAAAATTTTTTGCAGATTTCTGCAAAAGGTCCAAAGTTTTCGCAAAAAACCGACGTTTTTCTGCAAAACCAGATACCCCCCCCGAAAATTTTGGGCCCACGGTACTGCTCCCCACCACCAGTACCGTACCGTGGGCAGTACCGAAGACGAGGGGGTGGGGGGTACACCCCCCCAGAGCACCCGAGACCTCCCGCGTGGGGGTGGGGGGGGTCACGCGACACCCACCCCCAAAACCTGACATTGGACCATCCCCCCTCAAAAGGTTTTCGGACCCCCCTCCCCCTGCACCCCCTACATGGACCTAAGAAACAGTGACACCCCCAAAATTTTCTCGGACGTTTTAAAATCATGAATTTTTGCTCAAAATCCATGACTTTTTGATACTTAAAGTCCACAATAGTGGTTAAATATCATGATAACTTGACATTCTTCATTGTAATCTAAAAGATTTTGCAGCAAAATTTTAGCGTTTTTCCTTCAAAAATTTAAGCGAAAAATCTCATGGGTGGGGTGGGGGGTGTGCACCCCCCCCAGAAATTTTTCTACAATAGTGCACCCCCCATGGCCCACGCCTGGGGGGTGTCACTGTACCATGACAGACAACCCCCACTGAACAAATTTCGGCACCCCCCCCCGTGACGACCCCCCCCCCCCTCGAAAATTTGCGTTCGCCTTCGGTACTGCCTCTAATATACTCTGAAAACCTCAATTTTTGGCACAATTTTTTGAAAGTTCAACAAAAATTTTCTTTGATATTACCTCGTAAACGTGAAGCTTCACAAGTCACGGAATGGGAATGAGAGAATGTGAAATCCGAAATCCACAAGACAAAACTCAGCCCACTTGGCACCAATTCACGCTGACGTATGTTCAATTGCGGGTGCGGCTCTCTAATTGCGACTCCGAAAGAACTGCAGCCCGCCTATTGCGGCCCGTTCGATTGTGGCGCGGAGAATTCGGGCTCGGACAATTCTGGCCTGGCGAATGTTTCACGAGCAACAGCAAATCACCTGTGCCGTTTTTTCGTGATTTTCGGTGAATCCAAAATCAAACAAATCACGGCAAAACAGTTTTTTTCAAAAACTCAATGTTTCCGAAGAGCCCTTATGTAAAAGGCTTGGCTAAGGAGACCCACAACAACTTTGCTTAGTTTGGGATTAGATTTGGCTGAAGTTTATTTTCTTTTTTGCAATCATTTTAAAATCTGCGAATGCGTTAGTTGATTGTGGAATGCGAAAAAAGGCAATCCTCCCACCCAACTCCCAGCAGTTTATTAGTCGTTCTGGGGAAAATTCGCCGGGCCGGAATCGTCCGGACCGGAAATATTCGGGCGGGAATCGTCCGGGCCAGAACTATTCGGGTCGGAATCGAATCGTAGTGGAATTCTTCAAAAAATGGAGACTGCAATCATACCAAGAAAAACGGGCAAAGAAGAAGAAACCAGTGAAGAGCGTGAAGTTAACTTTAATTGACGCCCTATATATTTCAAGACTTATGTAGCCTGGCGCTTCTTTTTTAAAACGCACGCGCACGTGGCATCGGCATGCTCATGCTCATGATCCACTAGCGCGCGTGCACACGCTCCGGCCACTACAAGAACTTGTTCAAAACGCAAGTGTTCTGACATCTTCCTTCGTGAAAAGGCTTGGCTTAGGGTAGGGTGAGGTGAGGATCAGGTTTGTCTTAGGATTGGGCTTTAGGATTAAGATTTGAATCATGGGTCTGTTTTAGCAATGTCCGACAACGAGCGTGTCGGTTTTTAGAAAAGAAGGGTAACCGTTAGGATCAGGTTTGGCTTAGGATTAGGCTTCAGGATTAAGATTTAAATCAGGTCCGTTTTAGCAATGTCCGACAACGAGCGTGTTTTACCTGAAGCGGATTTTAGAAAAGAAGGGCAACCGGCCAACCTAAAACCTTTAGCAGTCGATTTTTTTGACCGTTTTACCATCGATTTCAGGCTTCAAACATCTGCGATTAAGTTTTTGAGCGTCCCAAAGGTTGGCTTACCATTTCCAATCAGTACCGTGGGCGGGGGGGGGGGGGTGGGGGGTAAATGGTACACCCCCCCAGAGCACCAGAGACCGTCGGGTGGGGGGGGGGGGGTGGGGGGCGCACCGGGCCCCCCCCCCTACAACCGGGCACCCCCCCCCCCATCGGACCCCCCCCCCCAAAACCTGCGCCGACACCCCCCCCCCACATCCCCTACGAAATTTTGTCTGGCGGAGACCCCCCCCGCCAAAAATTTTCTGCACACCCTAAATTTTTTTCGAAATCATGATTTTTTGTCTAGAAAGTCTATAATATATGCCGAATATATGATAACTTGACCATCTTCAATGTAATTTCAAAGATTTTGCAGCTAAATTTAGCGTTTTTCCTTTAAAATTTAAGCGAAAAAATTTCATGGGGGGGGTGGGGGGGGTGGATCCCCCACAGAAAATTTTGAAAAAAATGCACCCCCATCACGTAATGCATCATTACGAGAAAAGCAGCTGCATCTGCAGTTCCGGTGCTCCTCCTCCAAAACACAGGGAAGAAAAAAAGGAGGCGGAGTTTCAGCACACCCTCCCACACACGCGCTCAGCCACCATTCAGCAACAGAAGTTCAACTTGAAAATCGAAAATACCAACCCGACTGAACCTAGAACAAATGAAACATTCCCGTTGTGCTGGAGTGGAGCTCAAACTATAATTATGTGATTTCGGTTTTTATTTGTTTTTTGTTTATTCTTCTGTTGATAGAAACAATACTTTCAGTCTGAAAAGTGAAAACTGTTTACAAGCCTTCGAACTGATTGCGAATTGGAATGTGAAACAATTGCAAAGAACCCGCAAGCACCGCTTTGGACGAGGACATGAAGACGCAATCGCAAATCTCTCCTTAACATTTCCAATGCAGCCAAGTTAATGTGACATTTGCTCACATTGTGAAGTCTGAGCGAGGACAGAGAATGAACAGAATAGCACGAAGAACTGTCCACACAGAAGTAACAAAGTTTGTCCACATTAATTTTGTCACAAGAGCGTTTTTTGTTAGAAATCGTGTCGTGTCGTGTTTTTGTCCGCCGCGGTTGTCCTAGGCTTTCACAAACAAGTTCGGAAACGTAAAGAATGAAAGAGGTCACATGTTTATTTTTTGGCTCTGCGTTAGATTAACCATCAACGTTGATTATCTCAATTGGCTATTGGTTGAAGTGGGCGTCACTGACCAATCTTCAACAACGAAGTATTGGGCAACTGATGACGGCGCAAGCATAGGTAATGAAATTTGTGAATTGCCGAACTACGTTGCTTTCAAAGCAAACGTTAATTCGAGCTAATCCAGTAAACCCATGACAAGCTCCAGTACACCTGGCCAACAATCTTCTGTGTATTCAAATTCAGTTGATAATCTTCTCTATGTTCAAATTCAGCTGATTTTTATTCTTTTCGATCCACCAACTTCATGTACTTTGCAAAAAAAGATGTATCCGTCAATTTAAACCGTTCAATTTGTTGTTGTTTCACTTCAATTTTCTCCAAGAAAAGAATTCAATTTCTCAAAAAACAGTTTGGGCTTGTTTTGCCAATGAATTAGATGGAACCCTTAATCAACTGAACACCGCCAGTGAGTTTGTAGAGCGTCGATTATAAAAATTACTGAGCTTCTTTTAAGAATGCATATAAACCCCCCATCAGTCCAGTACCGAAGACGAGGGGGGTGGGAGAGGTACACCCCCCAGAGCACCCGAGACTCCGCGTGGGGGGGGGGGTGGGGGGGGGGTCACGCGACACCCACTCCCCAAAACCTGACACTGACCATCCACACCCCCCCCCTCGAAATTTGCTAGACACCCCCCCCACCCCCCTAGATGGACCTAAGTTAGTTCATTACTAAACCAAAGCCAAGTTTACAGTCTGTTTTGTTGTTTAGTTCGGTTTCAATGAAGTCGTTGTAGGTTCCTAATCCTAAGCCCAAACCCTGACCCTAATGAAGTCGTTGTAGGTTCCTAATCCTAAACCTGATCCTAATCCTAAGTGAAGCCTTTTTAACAAAGTGAAAGTGCCTTGATTGACAGCTTATTGAAGGGGTGAAACATTGGGATCAGGGATCAGCTCCAGCTCCGGTTTAGCTTTGTAGTTTTACGGACCTAAGTAACAGTGACACAGACACCCCCCAAAAAATTGACTCAGATAATTCAAAAATCATGAATTTTTGCTCAAAAATCATGATTTTTTGTCTTTAAAGTCCATAATATAAGCTAAATATATGATAACTTGACATTCTTCATTGTAATTTCAAAAGATTTTGCAGCAAAATTTAGCGTTTTTTCCTTCAAAATTTAAGCCAAAAAATCTCATGGGTGGGGTGGGGGGGTGTGCACCCCCCAGAAAAAATTTTCTACAATAGTGCACCCCCCCCATGGCCCACGCCGGGGGGGGGTAACTGTACCATGACTGACACCCCCCCACTGAAAAATTTTCGGCACCCCCCTCCCCCACGTGACGACACCCCCCCCCTCCCCCCGAAAATTTGCTTTCGCCTTCGGTACTGTTCTCCCCATGGGACCCCCTGGGGGGGGTCCCACGTTACCCATAGGGTTGAGTGGACCCCCCTCACTTTTTGGTCGGCACCCCCCCCCCCACGGCACCTCATACCCCCCCCCCCCCTCGAAAATTTGTTTTGGGCCCACGGTACTGTTTCCGATGCAGATAAGGTGATGATTCGCCTCGCAATCTAAATTTGAGCGTCCGAGCTGCTCCGTTTGCAAGCGTTACGTTGTCTGATTGCCGTTTCGTGTCCTGCCGTCGCGACACCATCATCAGAATTGATCGACTCTGGGGGTTTAAAACACGTGTCCGTACTGTATTATCGGGTTGGGGGGGACAATCAGTGACGTTTTGGGGGTCAAATTTCAGAAGAGGTATGGTAACGGTTTGGAAAAGGGGTAATTGAGGTCACCAAAAACAAAATCTCCATAAGTTCCGCCATACGGGAGTCATTCCGGAGTGCCAGATATCATATGTGGTTCTTCGAACTCCCTAGCTGAATTGAAATAACTTTGATTTTTGAAATTTTTTTTTTTTTTTTTTCAAAAAAACAAAAATGACGATTTTTGTTTTTTTTAACAACCCCTAGCTGGGGGGTCTCCGCCAGACAACAATTTCATGGGGTGTGGGGGGGGGGTGTCGGCCAAATTTTCGGAGAGGGGGGGTCCGATAGGGGGCGCCCGGTTTTAGGGGGTGGGTGGCACGGTGCCCCCCCACTCGACGGTCTCTGGAAGTTTCAAAATGCGTACCCCTCCGGCCACCCCCGTAGGGTTAGGGGCCTATAAAATTTTTTTTTTATTTTTTTTTCGTTTTTTTTTAAAAAAAAATTTGGATTTTTTTATCAAACTTAAAAAAAAAATTTGAAAATTTTTACTTCTACTTTGCTCTGAAAATTCGATTTATGGCATAATTTTTTGAAAGTTCAAACCAAATTTTCTTCCCAACTTCTTTGTGTGCTTAGGTAAATGTCATTATTTGGTCATTTTAACCATCCGACTTTTCTGTACTCTATAAGTTTTCTTTTTGATTTGGATGACTTCTTGAGTCAATTTTTAGCGTTGAAATGACTTAACTGAATTGAAATATCGTTTCAGAAATCGTTTTCTCTTGCAACTTAGAACATGTTTTTCAGTCGGTAGGCCATGATATTGAACATGATATCTTGTTGATTGGCGTATGTTATAGGTCTACAATGGAGTTGTGCGATATATTGTTAAACAATTTGAGCGGGGAGATGTTGGTTAATACCACTTGACACGACCGTTTTTCAGATACCCGATAACATGGCCACATGTTGAAACTTGCGTGCTGGGCTCAACTAACGTGTTAAACTTGCGTCTGTCAGTTGCCTACAATGTGATTCGCGAAATTCACAGGAACATGCTTTTCGATAATGATGATTTGAAGAGTGGTCTATCCTCTAGTGGCAGATAGCAGAGCTGGATGAACCTGAAAGTAAGTGTCTTGGGGGGGGGGGGGGCGACAGGGTCTACAGGGGTTGCCGACTTAGCGACAGAAAAATTTCGAGGAATTTTCGAACACAGTCACCTTATCCAAATTTTCTAAAGAGGAACCACTAAGAACGGTTCAATATTCAAGTACACGTGAAAAATTGCCCTGTTTTACTGTTGAAAATGCAACTTTCCCTCTATGAAATGGACATAATTTCAATAAAACACGATTTTCGCTCTTATAGTTTCCCGGATCGTTCTGAAAATAGTCTAGATGAACTCAGCTCGACGAGACGCTTCGAACGAACCTAACTTGTAAAAAAAAAAAATTTTTTTAAAAAAAAGAATTTTTTTTTAATTTTAAAAAAAAATCCGGATTTTTTTTTCCCTAACCCTAC